>SJYW01032914.1:234442-252021 GCA_006410735.1 Raphicerus campestris
GTGTCTGACTCTTTGTGACCCCATGGACTATACAGTCCATGGAATTCTCCAGGCCAGAATACTAGAGTGGGTAGCCTTTCCCTTCTCCAGGGTATCTTCCCAACCCAGAGAACAAAACGTAATGAAAAGACAAAATTCTTATAATGAACAGAAATCTTAAAATGATTCAGGTGCTGACTTTTTAAGGGAGGGGTACATGCTTTTTCCAGTACAGTTTTACAATTACAGGATACAAAGTTCTTGGTTTCATTTGTCTTGGAAGGGGGATAGGAAGAGATTCATTTTGCAGAAATGTTTTATGACTTCAGTTTTCCCAACTACTATTCCATTTTTAACTTAACTTTTATTAGAGTTTAATTGCTTTATAATGTGTTAGTTTCTACTGTATGGCAAAGTGAATCAGCTATATGTTCACATGTATATATATATGTCCCCTCTTTTTTGGATTTCCTTCCCATTTAAGTCACCACGGAGCACTGAATTCCCTGAGGTATTCAGCAGATTCTCATTAGTTACCTATTTTGTCCACAGTATCCATAGTGTCTTTATGTCAGTCCCAATCCCCTAATTTATTCCTTCCCCTCCCCTCAAACCCACTACGACGCTTTGTCTACTAACACCTCTGGACCTTTTCTCCTTAGCTGATACTGTGCCATACTCTTACCCTAGCTGCTTAGTGCAGTAGGTTGTTAAAGTCCAAGTGTAGAAATCCACANTCCCCCTCCCCTCAAACCCACTATGATGCTTTGTCTACTAACACCTCTGGACCTTTTCTCCTTAGCTGATACTGTGCCATATTCTTACCCTAGCTGCTTAGTGCAGTAGGTTGTTAAAGTCCAAGTGTAGAAATTCACATTTATCTTTGTAAAAATGGCATCTTGTAAAATTCAGTTCATCACTCTAGCCTATTAAGATATATTTGAAACAGTGTAGGAAAATAGTTTTCTTTTCAGCCTTACATCGTCCACATGGTTGATGTGCATTGCTGGAATCTTATAAAAATGTTGAAAAAGACATAAAATGCACTGAAGTTAAGGGGTTGCTGTGCAAAAGCTGATAAGAGTTCTAGGGCCACTGAGCTTCATTCAGCCTGCTCCCAGTGTCACCTTCCAGCACCTCCTCTCCTTCCTGAATCCTCTGCTCTCCATCCCGATCATCTCTGCTGTCCTTCTCCAATCCTGTGCTCATATAGAGGGCTGAAACACCTCCTTTCTGAGCTGTAATCTTTCCTTTGTGGATGGCCATGTAACTCAAGCCCACATTAACGTCTCGGATTCCTGGACCAATTCTTTTGGCCCTGGGTATATATTTCTCATTGCTAAAATTATTATATTAACACTGGATAATGCTGCTTGAACCTTCAGTATGTACCTAACACTACACTGAGAACATTAAATACATTATCTGATTAGCTTCACGCTACTGCTATGTGCTAGTTTCCCCACTTAATAAATGAAGAATCTGAGGCTTAGAGAGTTTATATCACTCATTCAAGCTCACTTGGATGTGTTTTGGTTTGAAAATAGGTCACTTTGAGTCTTCACAAGTCTCCCACTTTGGACTGCAAAGTCTTTGAGAGTGGAGAGTAGTTTTTAATTTCTCTGTCTTCCTACCTAGCAAAGATACCACACAGAGTACCGAGATGAGCACACAGTGGTGTTAATATTTATGGGCTGAATTAAAGAGTAAATTAATAAATGAAATAAGTGTTTTACAATGTTCTTTTTCTTTCTGATAGCATCCAAACACCTGGAGACTTTTTTCAAGGTAAGAGAGATGATATTATCTTTGTGTCTGGAATCTTGCCTACATTAATTTTCTAGGGCTGCCATTAAGTACCACAGCCTGGGCAGCTTATAACAACATCAGTTTACCTTCTCATGATTCTGGAGGCTAGAAGTCCAAAATCTGAGTGTCAGTAGGGTTGGTTTTCTCTTAGGCATCTCCCCTGATGGTCGTATTCTCCCTGTGTCTTTATGTGGTCTTCCTTTTGTGTGTCTGCGTTCTAATCTTTTTTTATAAGGACTGTGGTCATATTGGATTAAGTTCCACCTAATGACCTCCTTTAACCTAATTACTTCTTTAGAGACCCTATTTTTGGATGATAAAGAAGATATATATATATATATACACACACGTATATATACAATGGAATATTACTTAGCCATTAAAAAGAATGAAACAATGCCATTTGCAGCAGCGTGCATGGGCCTGGTGTTTATCATGCTAAGTGAAATAAATCAGACAGAGAAAGACAAATATCATATACTATTGCTTGCACATGNATGTTTGTTTCATTATCAGCCCATCTGAGGGGACAGAGTTCCAGTACAGAAGAGAAAGTATAGTACGAGGGCTTCTCTGTTGGCTCAGTGGCAAAGAATCCGCCTGCAATGCAGGAGATGAAGGTTTGATTCTGGATCAAGAAGATCCCCTGGAGAAGGAAATGGCAACCAACTCCAGTATTCTCGCCTGAAAAATCCCACAGCCGAAGGAGCCTGGCAGGCCACAGTCCATAGCATAGCAAAGAGTCGGACACGACTGAGAGATTGAGCACACATAGGATGGNACATGGAATCTTAAAAAACAGACTCACAGACAGAGAAAAAACTTGGGGTTATCAGGGGGGAAGGGTTGGGGAGAGATAGATTGGGAGTTTGGGATTGACATGTACACGCTGCTATATGTAAAATAGAAAACCAACAATGACCTATTATATAGCACAGGGAACTCTGCTCAATATTCTGTAATAACTTCAATAGGAAAAGAATTTGAAAAAAAAAAAGATACATGTGTATGTATAGCTAGATCACTTTGTTGTATTCCTGAAACTAACACAACATTGTTAATCAATTATGTTCCAAAATAAAACAAAAATTTTTTAAAGTGGAGAGTTTAGTAGAAGAAAAAAATTAAAATAAAACCTCTTATTTGCAAATACAGTCACTTTCTAAGGTTCTGGAGACTAGGACTTCAGCATATAAATTTGAGGCAATGTAATTGAGCCCATGACATGAGACCAGAATCCAGTGAACATCATGAAGGTTTCAGAAAGTGTATCCTTCTCTGTGCTAATGGATTTGTTACAGACTAGGGGAAAAATCAGTCCCCTTTGGAAATATTTTTCTCAGCAGTTTGATCTGTTCCTTTTAATAAAGTCAAAACTATTTTTGGTAGTTTTGGGTCTTTGTTTCTTTTCTAAAAGTAAAATCAACGAAGTTAACAGGGTGATGCAGAGTAAGTCTATTAAATAAGAAGAATCTAATTAAGAGACTAATATTTTCCTGCATTTTGCCTTCCTCATTTGGCTCTCTCTGCATATTTTATATAAAAACATTTAAGATTAACATTTGACAAAACTGATATCTGAGATATTGAAAAGTGATCTTGTGATATGGGTTACCTAGGTTTTTATTATTACTGTACTATCACTGCTAGGTTGAACTTTATTTCTTCTTAATCTATCATTTGCCTATGCCACTCACATATACAGGACCTGTCAAGGTTTTGTCATTTCAAGGCTGCTGAGGAAAATGATGGCTATTATCCTACACTTAAACTCCAATCTTTAGTTTAACTTTGATGCCAATTAAAGCACAGAATCCCTGGGAGAGTTATACTATTTATGCTTTAACCTGACTGAAAGGCTTTCCAGGGGGCACAGTGGTAAAGAATCTGCTTGCAATGCAGGAGGTGCTGCAGATGCAGGTTTGATCTCTGGGTCCAAGTTCCAGGAGCTCTCAACTGGGTTCTCTGCTTGTGGTTTCATGAAGTGCTGAAGTCAAGGTGTTGGCTGGGCTGGGGTCTTGCCTGGAGGCTCTGGGAAGGATCCACTTCCAAGTTCCATCAGATTGTCAGCAGAATCAATTCCTTGCATGTATAGTCCTGAAGTTCCTGCTGGTTGTCAGTTCTTTGCTGGTTGTCAGCTGAGATTTGTTCTCAGTTATTGGAGACTGTTCACATCACTCGTATGACTCCATCCTTTGTCAGACCAGTAGTGGTCACAGAGTCCTTCTCAAGTTTTAGTTCAGTTCAGTTGCTCNGATTTGTTACAGACTAGGGGAAAAATCAGTCCCCTTTGGAAATATTTTTCTCAGCAGTTTGATCTGTTCCTTTTAATAAAGTCAAAACTATTTTTGGTAGTTTTGGGTCTTTGTTTCTTTTCTAAAAGTAAAATCAACGAAGTTAACAGGGTGATGCAGAGTAAGTCTATTAAATAAGAAGAATCTAATTAAGAGACTAATATTTTCCTGCATTTTGCCTTCCTCATTTGGCTCTCTCTGCATATTTTATATAAAAACATTTAAGATTAACATTTGACAAAACTGATATCTGAGATATTGAAAAGTGATCTTGTGATACGGGTTACCTAGGTTTTTATTATTACTGTACTATCACTGCTAGGTTGAACTTTATTTCTTCTTAATCTATCATTTGCCTATGCCACTCACATATACAGGACCTGTCAAGGTTTTGTCATTTCAAGTCTGCTGAGGAAAATGATGGCTATTATCCTACACTTAAACTCCAATCTTTAGTTTAACTTTGATGCCAATTAAAGCACAGAATCCCTGGGAGAGTTATACTATTTATGCTTTAACCTGACTGAAAGGCTTTCCAGGGGGCACAGTGGTAAAGAATCTGCTTGCAATGCAGGAGGTGCTGCAGATGCAGGTTTGATCTCTGGGTCCAAGTTCCAGGAGCTCTCAACTGGGTTCTCTGCTTGTGGTTTCATGAAGTGCTGAAGTCAAGGTGTTGGCTGGGCTGGGGTCTTGCCTGGAGGCTCTGGGAAGGATCCACTTCCAAGTTCCATCAGATTGTCAGCAGAATCAATTCCTTGCATGTATAGTCCTGAAGTTCCTGCTGGTTGTCAGTTCTTTGCTGGTTGTCAGCTGAGATTTGTTCTCAGTTATTGGAGACTGTTCACATCACTCGTATGACTCCATCCTTTGTCAGACCAGTAGTGGTCACAGAGTCCTTCTCAAGTTTTAGTTCAGTTCAGTTGCTCAGCCATGTCTGACTCTTTGAGACCCCACAGACTGCAGCATGCCAGGCTTCCCTGTCCATCACCAACTCCCAGAGCCTGCTCAAACTCATGTCCGAGTTGGTGATGCCATCCAATCATCTCATCCTCTGTCATCCCTGTCTCCTCCCACCTTCAATTTTTCCCAGCATCAGGGTCTTTCCAAATGAATCAGTGTTTCACATATGGTGGCCAAAGTATTGAAGTTTCAGCTTCAGCATCAGTTCTTTCAATGAATATTCAGGACTGATTTCCTTTAGGATGAACTGATTTGATCTCCTTGCAGTCCAAGGGATTCTCAAGAGTCTTCTCTAATACCACGGTTCAAAAGCATCAATTCTTTGGCACTCAGCTCTCACATCCATACATGACTACTGGAAAAACCATAGCTTTAACTAGACAGACCTTTGTTGGCAAAGTAATGTCTCTGCTTTTTAACATGCTATATAGGTTTGTCATAGCTTTCTTCCAAGGAGCAAGTGTCTTTTAATTTCATGGCTGCAATCACCATCTGCAGTGATTTTGGAGCCCAAGAAAATAAAGTCTGTCACTATTTTTCATTGTTTCTCCATCTATTTGCCATGAAATGATGGGACTGGATGCAATGATCTTAGTTTTTTGAATGTTCTCATGTTTGGAACCTCTGAGTTTCCCTCTGACTTTCTTTTCCCTCCATTGCTGTAAAACTCTATGCTTTCAAGGGCTAGTACAATCAAGTCAGCCCCATTCAGAAATTTTCCATATTTTAAGGTCATTTAGGGACTTTAATTACAGCTGTAAATTCTTTTCATAGCAATGCCAAGATTAGTTTGATTGAATGACCTTAGGACAGAAATTTTCTTGGCAGCACGATATTTAGAATTTTTCCTGTCTTCTCTTAGGCACTCCTTGACTGAGCAAACAGCCTCCTAACCTCCACTCTGTGTCTACATTCCCCAAAGGAATAGAGTATTAATCTTAGGCAGTTCATAAGCTCTAGAATCCAGTCAATTGCCCTTCTTATGGTTTCTTCACACTAACTTTGTGAATAATCGGTTCAGAGTCCACTGAATTTTCTCTTTCAAGACATCTACAGAACATTTTGCATTTTCAGTGCTTTGGGACCATCCTATTGACCAGGATGGGTGCAGTATATGGAAGCAACTGGAATGACTTCTTGGTGTGCTCGGAAGTCTCTCTCGTATCTCTCTGATTTGCATCTGGGACTGCACATCCCCGGGCTTCCCAGGTGGCTCAGTAGGTGAAGAATCTGCCTGCAGTGCAGGGAGGTGCTGGCAGATGCGGGCTTGATCCTTGGGTAAGGAAGATGCCCCGGAGGAGGAAATGGGAACCCACTCCAGTATTCTTGCCTGAAGAATCCCATGGACAGAGGAGCCTGGTGGGCCTCAGTCCTTNGGAAGCAACTGAAATGACTTCTTGGTGTGCTCGGAAGTCTCTCTCTCTGATTTGCATCTGGGACTGCACATCCCCGGGCTTCCCAGGTGGCTCAGTAGGTGAAGAATCTACCTGCAGTGCAGGGAGGTGCTGGCAGATGCGGGCTTGATCCTTGGGTAAGGAAGATGCCCTGGAGGAGGAAATGGGAACCCACTCCAGTATTCTTGCCTGAAGAATCCCATGGACAGAGGAGCCTGGTGGGCCTCAGTCCTTGGGGTCACAAAGAGTCAGACATGACTGAAGCAGCTGAGCACACACTCATGCAGTGCCCATCCCCTCTCCAGAGAGTTTCTGACAAATGGCAATTTAGACTTTTTTCTTGAATTTCCCGCTTCCCACTAATCCACAAAGAAAGCCTTCCCACTCCTGTTAGCTGCAGCCAAGACAATATTCTTAAATTGAACCCAAATCTGCTTCCCACTGGTCTCAGTTCTGGCCTTATATAGGATAGACCATTCTGACAGCTCTTTTTGAAGCCTTATTCTATTTTGTATTTTTCTATTTTCCCTTTGCTGGGAAGCAACATATGTCCCAGTCAGCTGAGATTCAGAGTCTGACCTCTCTCAAACAAAAATAAATACTGCCCTTCTTAGACTTTTTCCTCCTTCCAACCTGCCCTTGACATTCTTATAATGCATGTTTCAGACATTGGGCTGCACAGGCTGTGTGTTCTAGAAAGTGATAGCTGATGCAGATTGCAAACATCTGCAAGCCTGCTTTGTGTACCAGGAACAGTGCTTTCTGCTGAGCTGGATGGGTTTTCTGCTCACCTAGTAGAATTGGAGGGTGCTGTGGTTTAGCGGAGGCTGTGAGGAGTACACCTGGTGGTACATTATGATGACCTAATATCAGAAGCATTGTGAGATGGCAGAAAACCAGAGAGCTTTGTCATAAAGAAGCATTTGTTCAGTCACTGAGTTGTGTCTGAATCTTTGTGACCCCATGGACTGCAGCAGTCCAGGCTTCCCTGTCTTTCACTATCTCCCAGAGTTTGCTCAGATTCACATCCTTTGAATTCATGATGCCATCCAACCATCTCATCCTCTGCTGCTCTCTTCTTTTGCCTTCAATCCTTCCCAGCATCAGGGTCTTTTCCAATGAGTCATACCTTCGCATCAGGTAGCCAAAATATTGGAGCTTCAACTTTGGCATTAGTCCTTCCAATTAATATTCAGGGTTGATTTCAATTAGGATTGATTGGTTTGATTTCCTTGGAGTCCAAGGGACTCTCAAGAGTTTTCTCCAGCACCACGACTCANTTTTCCTTCGCATCAGGTAGCCAAAATATTGGAGCTTCAACTTTGGCATTAGTCCTTCCAATTAATATTCAGGGTTGATTTCATTTAGGATTGATTGGTTTGACTTCCTTGGAGTCCAAGGGACTCTCAAGAGTCTTCTGCAGCACCATGACTCAAAGGCGTGTGTGCGTGCTGTCGCTTCAGTCATGCCCTGCTCTTTGCAACTGCATAAACTGTAGCCCACCAGGCTCTTCTGTCCATGGGGTTTTCCAGGCAAGAATACTAGAATGGGTTTCCATGCCCTCTTCTAGGGGATCTTCCCAACCCAGGGATAGAACCCATGTCTCTTACCTCTCCTGAACTGGTGGCAGCTTCTCTACCACTAGTGCCACCTGGGAAGCTTCAGGTTCAGCATCAGTCCTTCCAGAGAATATTCAGAGTTGGTTTCCTTTAGAATCAATTGGCTTGATTTCCTTGCAGTCTAAGGGATTCTCAAGAATCTTCTCTAGCATCATAATGCAAAGGCATAGCCTTCCTTCCATTTTGTATAGGATGAGATGAATGATTAGCAGTGAACCAGGGGATCAGGTGATCTGGGAAATTTTAGCGCTCACTTGCATCAAAAACAGGCCTTGAAGTGCATGTATACAAATCATCTCATGTACTCCAAACTCATTGTACTTGACATTCAGGAGTGAAGGGCAGGGCAAATATGTCATTCAAGGATGTACCACACCAAGCAGTTGCCAGCTGATGGCAACCTGAGATTTGGAGATGTGAGCAGAACTGCCTTAGCACCCCATTGAGCATCTTGGGGGAAAGTCAATGCCCACTCCATGGTTTCTGTGCATTTCCAGGAGTTTCCTTCTCATGGGCACTCCTGAGTCAGAGTGACTGTCTCCCCAATCCTCACTCTCCAATCTCTTTTTTTTTTTGTTCCATTCCTTCTGTTCTATGTTTATCCAGCTCTAGAACTCAGCACTTCCTCTTGGTTTTACCCCAGATCAGTCACACAAAATATTAAAAAATGCCAGTTTACAGAAGCATTGGGGAGGAGAGAAGATGATTAATAACATCAATAAATTAAATTGACATTTAGAAATACCTATTCTTAAAAGCCCTTTGATTACACTGTCATTGGGATTTTCTGATTGGTCACTTTTGTGTGGAGATAACTTCGTCATATTTCTTTGCCTTTCTCTCTTCCCTTCCCATTCCCCACTTTTCAAGTTCCCCCATTTCTGTCCATTTCTCATATAAAACTATTCAGCTATCAGTTTGATCCACTGTCATCTTCTAACTCATGGTCTCACCTAATATACTCAAAGGTATACTTTCCTAAGCACAGTTTCATATATACATATATATATATATATACTTTCCTAAGCACAGTGCTAATGATGTATGGAATAAACCTAAAGATAGATAATTCTCTTATGAGAAACACTTTAAATTAATCTATCATCATCCACTACACATTACTTATTACCTAAAGGAAATTCATTGTAAAACTGTGTGGCTTCCAGTGCTGTGGTGGTTGATATATTTATCTCCCTCCAGACTTGGGGTTTCCCAGGTGGCACTAGTGATAAACAACCTGCCTGTCAATGACGGAGACATAGGAGATTTGGGTTTGATCCCTGGGTTGGGACGATTCCCTGGAGGAGGACATGGCAACCCACTCCAGTAGTCTTGCCTGAAGAATTCCATAGAGAGAGAATCCTGGTGGACTACAGTCCATAAGGTCTCACAGAGTAAGACATCACTGAAGCAACTTCGCAGGCATGCACCAGATTGTAGGTCTTTTAGAGTTGAGAGCTTTTGTGTCATTTCTGTGCCATTATCTGTGCATGTGTAGCCCCTGATGGCTCCCTGGCACAAAACAGATGCTCAGGATACATTCAAATTGTTTTGGCTAATGTTCTCTTTCTGGATCTTTATGGCAGTTGTGTGTGTGTGTGTGTGTTCATTTTTGATGATTAGTTGAGCTGCATACTTACCACTTGTTTACTCTTCTCTGTGTTTGTGTATGTGTTATACTTCAACAAATACGCTTTGTAAATAGTGGCTTGCACAAGATGCCACAGTAATTAAGTGACAGGCTTGGATCTGGGACTGCCAGTGAGGAGCATCCCCCTCCCCTCAAATCACGCTGCTTCTCCAAAGACTGTGATGAGTTAGCTACCTTCTCCAGGGACTTGGTGGGGCTCTGTGTCAAAGAAATGAAGTTAATGTTTCTTATGCCTTTTCTGTCTATGCACCCATGTCATTGCTTGAGCTTCCCCTTCAGAGCCCCAGAATCAGGTATATTCTTTGCTACCAGAAAATGTGTTCACATTCAATTCCCCTTCAGTGAGTAACATTCATTTGATTTCTTCTCTCTAGAGCATTTGTTTTTGGTGGGGGTGTTGCCTCACCTCCACATTATGGCAAGATGGACTTGGAGTCTCGGTTAGAGGTTGGAGGACAGGATGTCATTTCTGGAGGCTGCTGTCTGATGCATATAAGAAGGAGGTGCTCAACCTTGTTTGCACTTGAATCACCTGAGCAGTTTTAGAAAATACTGAGCCTGGGCCCTACCTCTCTCTCTGCATTAGATATTCCATTGCAATTGTTCTGGGCATGCAGATTTTAAATCTCCCTAGGTGATCCTAATGTATGGCCGATGTTGGCAGCCACTGATTCTAAATTAATCTCCTAGCAGGATCTATTAAATGATGAAGGTCTCAGCTAGAAATGGGCAGCAAGATGCTGAGATGTAGCATCTGATTTTTAACTCTTTCTGGAACAATCTTCTGTGGAGCCTGCCAGAAAGTCAGAGTCTCACTGTATCATGTAATAAATTAGTTCCACCTCTGGCTGAATCCCCACCTATGGTCCAAATTTGGCTGAGTAGCTCATAGCGGAGAAGGCTTTTTTAGATGTATAAAATGATCCTCTCTGTTTCTTTTACTACTTTGGTTTAAGCAACTTTTAGCCATGTTTTGTTTAGTCACAGATGTGAGCTGGGCAGGAAACTCACTGAGCTGAGTGGGAAGGAAAGGATGTGGCGATGCCTGAGACAAAGATGCTGAAGGAAGGCCACTCAGTTGCACAGAAATATTATGGTGAAGCTTCAAAGTATTCTATTTGAGACCAGTCCTCACTAGACCAGGGCCCCCCTGCCTCTCAGGGGTGCCAGTGGGGCTATAGGAGTTGGAATTGCTCCGAAAGGGGTCAGAAGTACTGGTTGAGGCTTCTAGATATGTCAGCTCAGACCAGACCGTGGACATTATCAGTTCTCCTACCTGGACTGAGTCAGCTCTTTATTTCTTCTTCTTTTTTTCTTTAAACCTGGTTTCCTATTTGTTATATGGTCCACCTGTCATCTGGAGACTTGACTGCCTCTTGGGCAGTGATGTCTTTCTCGGGTGTCAGAAGAGTAATTCCTCTGCTCATCACATACATGGCAGGTGTCAAACTTCATCAGCGTTGATGTACCCTTAGGATCATTGNGATAGATAATTCTCTTATGAGAAACACTTTAAATTAATCTATCATCATCCACTACACATTACTTATTACCTAAAGGAAATTCATTGTAAAACTGTGTGGCTTCCAGTGCTGTGGTGGTTGATATATTTATCTCCCTCCAGACTTGGGGTTTCCCAGGTGGCACTAGTGATAAACAACCTGCCTGTCAATGACGGAGACATAGGAGATTTGGGTTTGATCCCTGGGTTGGGACGATTCCCTGGAGGAGGACATGGCAACCCACTCCAGTAGTCTTGCCTGAAGAATTCCATAGAGAGAGAATCCTGGTGGACTACAGTCCATAAGGTCTCACAGAGTAAGACATCACTGAAGCAACTTCGCAGGCATGCACCAGATTGTAGGTCTTTTAGAGTTGAGAGCTTTTGTGTCATTTCTGTGCCATTATCTGTGCATGTGTAGCCCCTGATGGCTCCCTGGCACAAAACAGATGCTCAGGATACATTCAAATTGTTTTGGCTAATGTTCTCTTTCTGGATCTTTATGGCAGTTGTGTGTGTGTGTGTGTGTTCATTTTTGATGATTAGTTGAGCTGCATACTTACCACTTGTTTACTCTTCTCTGTGTTTGTGTATGTGTTATACTTCAACAAATACGCTTTGTAAATAGTGGCTTGCACAAGATGCCACAGTAATTAAGTGACAGGCTTGGATCTGGGACTGCCAGTGAGGAGCATCCCCCTCCCCTCAAATCACGCTGCTTCTCCAAAGACTGTGATGAGTTAGCTACCTTCTCCAGGGACTTGGTGGGGCTCTGTGTCAAAGAAATGAAGTTAATGTTTCTTATGCCTTTTCTGTCTATGCACCCATGTCATTGCTTGAGCTTCCCCTTCAGAGCCCCAGAATCAGGTATATTCTTTGCTACCAGAAAATGTGTTCACATTCAATTCCCCTTCAGTGAGTAACATTCATTTGATTTCTTCTCTCTAGAGCATTTGTTTTTGGTGGGGGTGTTGCCTCACCTCCACATTATGGCAAGATGGACTTGGAGTCTCGGTTAGAGGTTGGAGGACAGGATGTCATTTCTGGAGGCTGCTGTCTGATGCATATAAGAAGGAGGTGCTCAACCTTGTTTGCACTTGAATCACCTGAGCAGTTTTAGAAAATACTGAGCCTGGGCCCTACCTCTCTCTCTGCATTAGATATTCCATTGCAATTGTTCTGGGCATGCAGATTTTAAATCTCCCTAGGTGATCCTAATGTATGGCCGATGTTGGCAGCCACTGATTCTAAATTAATCTCCTAGCAGGATCTATTAAATGATGAAGGTCTCAGCTAGAAATGGGCAGCAAGATGCTGAGATGTAGCATCTGATTTTTAACTCTTTCTGGAACAATCTTCTGTGGAGCCTGCCAGAAAGTCAGAGTCTCACTGTATCATGTAATAAATTAGTTCCACCTCTGGCTGAATCCCCACCTATGGTCCAAATTTGGCTGAGTAGCTCATAGCGGAGAAGGCTTTTTTAGATGTATAAAATGATCCTCTCTGTTTCTTTTACTACTTTGGTTTAAGCAACTTTTAGCCATGTTTTGTTTAGTCACAGATGTGAGCTGGGCAGGAAACTCACTGAGCTGAGTGGGAAGGAAAGGATGTGGCGATGCCTGAGACAAAGATGCTGAAGGAAGGCCACTCAGTTGCACAGAAATATTATGGTGAAGCTTCAAAGTATTCTATTTGAGACCAGTCCTCACTAGACCAGGGCCCCCCTGCCTCTCAGGGGTGCCAGTGGGGCTATAGGAGTTGGAATTGCTCCGAAAGGGGTCAGAAGTACTGGTTGAGGCTTCTAGATATGTCAGCTCAGACCAGACCGTGGACATTATCAGTTCTCCTACCTGGACTGAGTCAGCTCTTTATTTCTTCTTCTTTTTTTCTTTAAACCTGGTTTCCTATTTGTTATATGGTCCACCTGTCATCTGGAGACTTGACTGCCTCTTGGGCAGTGATGTCTTTCTCGGGTGTCAGAAGAGTAATTCCTCTGCTCATCACATACATGGCAGGTGTCAAACTTCATCAGCGTTGATGTACCCTTAGGATCATTGCAGACCTGTCAAGGAAAGATTGAAGCTTGTCTGCAGATTTCTCTAAGTAGGGTGTTAGGCTTATCTACTGAACTTCCTGCCCCTAAATTCTTCACTCAGTCATGAGTAAAGACATTTTCCCATCCCCCAACTTGGCTCCTGGTAATCCATATAGACTTTCTTTTCTCTGTCCCATCTCACCCTCAAATCCTCATTCATATCATGAAAACATTATGCTTTTCCTTCTAATAAGCCTATAAACTCTGTTTCCAAGAAGCCATTCACTGTTTTCCCAGTGGAAATTGTTGTTTTTTCCTATACGTTTCCGGTACTGAATGTCAGTAGCTTTATCATCCTGCTTATTACAAAATGCTCTGAGGCCAGTGTTTACTAAGCATGTACAATGTTACTCATGAAACTATTAGTAGAATTAATATTACAGTGTTATTAACATTGGATGCATTATGCTAATCTATTTACTACCTATTTATTTCATTTATTCCCTTCAACAACATTGTCAAATGGGTACTATTATTAGCCCTCAGATTAAAAAAACCTGAGTTTTAGATATTAAGCAGGTGCTGATATTGGGTATCAACTCATACACCATTCACTTGTCTATCTCACCAGCCTGAGAGGTCATAGAATACAGAAATACATTTTAATATGCTGCACAAACACCTTTTAGCATTCACTAGAGTACCTAGGATTTCTGCTTTTCTGCCCAGCACTACAGCTTTGCTTCTGAGTATGCATAATGTTTATTGGATTGTTTTCTTTGACTTATAAATGAAAAACTTGCAGGCTTAAAGAAATGTAGTAATCAATACTTCCAGTGAAAATGTTTGCATGTTTAAATTTGAAATATACAGTTTTGCTCATTGGAAACAAGGCTGCCTTTAAGGTACAATGGGGCTAAGCAAAAAGTTTTGGGGGAGTTCCTGTCTAGAGAAACAATTTGAACCAATTCAAATCAGCATATCAGCTCCATTCTGGCAACCTGGTCTTGTGCAATTCCACTAGAGAAAAATTACCCTGGACAGCGGGAGTCCTCTGGTCCAAATGGGAACTTAAGCCCATATAGGACCCAGTTGGGCTCAGAGTTTCCTAGTAGATGTCCTGATCTGGCCTTAACACTGCCAGATGCTGGAAAGAGACCAAAAATGTGGGATGTCCTGAAGTGGGGACCAAATAGGACCTTGCTTACCTGAGTCTAAAGTGTGGTGCTGACTGGGAACATACAGTAGGCAAAGAAGGGTTAAGATAATTGCAATAAAAGGCTTCATAGTCATATGATAGTCATATACCAGACTCTGTTTTTTGGTGGGTATTCAAAAAATCTCAAGGCAGTTGGTACTGTACATATTATTCCTGATCTCTAAGCCCATAATCTGTTTCTTTCTTTCTCANAATAAAAGGCTTCATAGTCATATGATAGTCATATACCAGACTCTGTTTTTTGGTGGGTATTCAAAAAATCTCAAGGCAGTTGGTACTGTACATATTATTCCTGATCTCTAAGCCCATCATCTGTTTCTTCCTTTCTCATTTACAAGCTCTGATTGGGCTAGCAACTAAATTCTCTGAGCTAATTTCCTTATGCATCTAATGGACAGCAATGGCCTCTTGCCAAGGTCATGTTCCAAAGTGTTGTTATAATTGTAATATCCTGTATTTATTGAATTCTTATTGTGTGCCAGGTACTGTTCTCAATGCACTGTATGAATTATCTCATTTACACCTCACAACAGCCCTTTACTGTGGGTACTTTATTCTCTTTTTGTAGATGAAAAATTGAGGAATGGGGAGATATTCCAATATGGACTTATGAGACCAATGCCAGTCTAATCATATACTCATTGTGAACATGACCTGGCTCTGGTCTTCTCAACCCTGCTTTCATGGTAGAATCATTTAAGGAGCTTTTAAAAGGTACCGTCAGTGACCAGGCACCCCTCGCCTTGAAATTCCAATTTAATTGGCCTGAAGTGAAGCATAGACATTGATCCTTTTTATAGCTCCCCGGGAGGTTCACGGGGCAGCCAGCACTGAGTAGTAATAGACAGCAAGCCCGTGGTGAACTTGCATGGAATCTCAATCAGGGTGACTCAGCCTTAACAGTAGCAAATGAGTAAATGTGCCAAGTGCATTTCAAAACCAAAGTTCACACATATAAGAAATTCCACTTGATATTTGTTAAGCTAGTCTTTATCTAGGGTCTTCTTTGTTAATACCACTGACTAGAGAAACAATTATGTACAGTCTCTCTTAATAAGAGAAGTGGTCTGCCATAATGGAAATGGAAGTCGTCTGCCATAGTAGGGAGGGTATTTCATCACTGACTGGTGATGGTAAAAATCAGGCTGACTTCTGGTTGGTTTTATCGTTATTCTAAAATTCTCTATACTCCCACCCTGTCCTATTTGAATGCTGCCACTGGGTATGCTGCTGTTTGTTGCTGCATTTAAGTATATCATCCAAATTATAAATTAAATGTACATGTAAATAAAATTATTTATCATCAGTAAATAGAAATAAATACTATGCCTTATATAATATGTAAAATTATACTTTTATATGAATAAAATTTTATATTCATATTTATATATGAATGTGAATTATTAATATATGTATGCTAAAGACATACACATATGAATAAAGTTATAAAAATAAAAATGTTTCTCATAGTAATCTCTTGAAAAAGCATCATTATCCTATTATCCTCATTTTAGAAATGAGGAGCTCGAGATAGAGATTTTAAGTCACTTGTCCAATGCTAGGAAGCTAGTAAGAGGTAGAAAACATTTGCTGTAAATTTGCTGATTTACCTCTATTATTTATTTTCTTTATTTCAATAATCCTATGAAGAAGATATTTTAAAGATAAAAAGGCATGTGTATGTACCATGTAGTAAATTGCTTCAGTTGTGTCCAACTCTTTGAGACCCCATGGACCATAGCCTCCCAGGTTCCTCTTTCCATGGGGATTCTCCAGACAAGAATATTGGAGTACATCGCCATGTCCTCCTCTAGGGGATCTTCCTGACCCAAGGATTGAATGCGAGTCTCCTGTGCCTCCTGCATTGGCACGCAGATTCTTTACCACCAGGCCAAAAAGGAGTCCAAGACACAGGATGTCAAAGTAATGCATATCAGACTCAGTTTTTTAGCTTATGTCCTGTCTCTGACATAAGCAATTGAATAGTAGGAGGTACAATCCAGATATCTTTTCCTACTGATCCTTCTTCTTTACTCTGTGTATTTTCCCTTTGATTCTTCCTATATTGCCTACAACTTCCAGATCCCTATCAACTGAAGGATGATACTAGACTATGATGCTCCAAAATATGGCACTTCCACTTTTAGGAGCTATATTGAGCTGAAGACAATTGAGAGCAAGCAGATACAAGAAAGGGGCTTCCCAAGTGGTGCTAGTGGTAAAGAACTTGTCTGCAGAAGCAATGCAGAATACATAAGAGACATGGTTGGATCCCTGGGTTAGGAAGATGCCCTGGAGAAGGAAATAGCAATCCCCTCCAGCATTCTTGCCTGGAGAATCCCATGGAGGATTCTGATGGGCTATAGTCTGTGGGGTTGCAGAGTTGGACATGACTGAAGTGATTTGGCACACAAGCACACAAGATACAATAGAAGCTCCCTGCTTTCCCCACACTTGCCTAAAGTTCAGTTCAGTTCAGTTCAGTCACTCAGTTGTGTCCGACGCTTTGCGACCCCATGAACTGCAGCACATCAGGCCTCCCTGTCCATCACCAATTCCCGGAGTCCACCCAAACCCATGTCCATTGAGTTGGTAATGCCATCCAACCATCTCATTCTCTGTCGTCCCCTTCTCCTCCTGCCCTCAATCTTTCCCAGCATCAGGGTCTTTTCCAATGAGTTGGCTCTTTGCATCAGGTGGCCAAAGTATTGGAGTTTCAGCTTCAACATCAGTCCTTCCAGTGAACACCCAGGACTGATCTCCTTTAGGATGGACTGGTTGGATCTCCTTGAAGTCCAAGGGACTCTCAAGAGCCTTCTCCAACACCACAGCTCAAAAGCATCAATTCTTTGGTGCTCAGCTTTCTTTATAGTCCAACTCTCACATCCATACATGACCACTGGAAAAACCATAGCCTTGACTAGACTGACCTTTGTTGACAAAGTAATGCCTCTGGTTTTTAATATGATGTCTAGATTGGTCATAGCTTTTCTTCCAAGGAGTAAGTGTCTTTTAATTTCATGGCTGTGGTCACCATCTGCAGTGATTTTGGAGCCCAGAAAAATAAAGTCAGCCACTGTTTCCTCATCTACTTGCCATGAAGTAGGACATACACTTT
>SJYW01032914.1:256274-267430 GCA_006410735.1 Raphicerus campestris
CATGGGGTTGCAGAGTTGGACATGACTGGAGTGATTTGGCACACAAGCACACAAGATACAAGAGAAGCTCCCTGCTTTCCCCACACTTGCCTAAAGTTCAGTTCAGTTCAGTTCAGTCACTCAGTTGTGTCCGACTCTTTGCGAGCCCATGAACTGCAGCACATCAGGCCTCCCTGTCCATCACCAATTCCCGGAGTCCACCCAAACCCATGTCCATTGAGTTGGTAATGCCATCCAACCATCTCATTCTCTGTCATCCCCTTCTCCTCCTGCCCTCAATCTTTCCCAGCATCAGGGTCTTTTCCAATGAGTTGGCTCTTTGCATCAGGTGGCCAAAGTATTGGAGTTTCAGCTTCAACATCAGTCCTTCCAGTGAACACCCAGGACTGATCTCCTTTAGGATGGACTGGTTGGATCTCCTTGAAGTCCAAGGGACTCTCAAGAGCCTTCTCCAACACCACAGCTCAAAAGCATCAATTCTTTGGTGCTCAGCTTTCTTTATAGTCCAACTCTCACATCCATACATGACCACTGGAAAAACCATAGCCTTGACTAGACTGACCTTTGTTGACAAAGTAATGCCTCTGGTTTTTAATATGATGTCTAGATTGGTCATAGCTTTTCTTCCAAGGAGTAAGTGTCTTTTAATTTCATGGCTGTGGTCACCATCTGCAGTGATTTTGGAGCCCAGAAAAATAAAGTCAGCCACTGTTTCCTCATCTACTTGCCATGAAGTAGGACATACACTTTCAAAGGTGTCCATCCTTCCCTCTCCATCAGGAAGCACAAAAATTAATTTTCAGGGGAGACAGCTTTAGACTCTGATCAATTTGGAGAGGATGAATTTTATTAACTAGCCTTTATCTACCATCACTTTCCCTTATGTTTACCTTTCCACAGTTTCTCGTGGAAGCCTAAAAACGCCTTCCTTTGTCTTGCCTCTTCTCTACAAGCTTATTGTTTTGTTTTGCTTGTGTTTTTTTGTTTTTGTTGTTGAGATGCTATTAAGCCTGAATTCTAGACCATCTCTTTGAGCTACTCTTTCCTGAGTTCCTCCCAAGGATATATGATATATGTATGTTAGTAAGCTTGTTTGCTTTTCTCTTGTCAGTCGTTTATTACAGAGACCCAATCAAGACCCTTGGATGGGTAGAGGAAATATTTTCTACCCTTGGGCAAAGTAATGCACACAGCTCATTGGGTTCCCCTTTAACCCTGTGACCTGAGCACTTCTTCCTAGTTCAGCAATGGGTACCTTACTGAACACTCCACATGCCCTCACATCTCCATCTTCTCTCTTGTTAGGAGCTTGTTTAACTGCAACAGTATCACCATCATTTCACACTACACTAGACTCCCACCTCCCACCTGAGAATTGTTCCCTCAGGCAGGGACATGACTACAGGGCGTATATCACTAGCATTCATGTTCTCTCTCACAACCCCTCTGTGTCTCCTGGTTGCTGCTTTACTTCTATCACAAGTCTAAATTCTGTCAAAAAGGATTACAGTTCTAAAAAGAATTTGAAACTAAATTTGGTAGTTGTGTGACCTTAGAAAAGTTAGAAAATCTGTCTTCTAGATCCTTTAATCTGTAAAGTGGAGATAGCGTTAAGACTCTGAAGAAGGACCTTCCTGACCCAGCAATCGAACTGGGATCTTTTGCATTGCAGGCAGATTCTTAACCAACTGAGCTATGAGGGAAGTCCATCTGAAGGAGTTCATGATGTGTGAAAGTACAGCAGACAAGAAAGCATCATCACACAGGATATACTTCCTGGCTAGAGGGCGAGTGTGTGTTTATTCTGCCTGTCTTTCTTTCTAGATTCAGTTTATGATGGATGTCTGGAGTTTGGAGATCTCATTCATCTGTGTTTGGAATTAAAAAGTAAATAAAGGCTTCTCTGATAGCTCAGCAGTAAAGAATTTACCTGTCAATGCAGGAGACACAGTGGGTTCCATCCCTGATCTGGGAAGATCTTGTGTACTGCAGGGCGACTAAGCCCATGAGCCACAATATTGAGCCTGTGCTTTAGAGCCTGGGAGCTGTACCTACTGAAGCCAGAGTGCCCTAGAGGCCATGCTCCACAACAAGGGAAGCCATGGCAAAGAGAAGCCCACACACCACAACTAGGGAGGACTCCTCGGTTGTCACAACTGGAGAAAAGCCCGCAGAGCAAGGAAGACCCAGCAAAGCCAAAATGAAATACATAAATACTTCTTAAAAAGTAATATAATCACTACTCTGATCTGAACTGTCTCCAAAATTTATATACGGAAACCCTAAATCTTCAATGCAACTGTACATGGAGACAGAGTTACTAAAGAGGTTAATAAGGTTAAATGAAGTTATAAAAATGGAGATCTAGTCTAATATGACTGGTCTCCTTAAGAAGATGGTGAGACATCAGGGATGCTTGTACAAAGAACAGGCCACGTTGGGGACACAGCCAGAAGATGACCATCTGCAAACCTCAGGAGAAAGCAAACCTGCTGATCCCTTGATCTTGAACTTCCAGCCCCTAGAACTGTGAAAAACTAAACCCCTGTTTTGTAAGCCACCCCATTTGTAGCATTTTGTTATGGCAGCTCTAGCAAACAAATACACTCACTTTTGTACTATAAACTTATTCAGAAGTGATTACTTTTCAATGTGTTCATTCCATCATGGCCTGGTGGAAGCATGTAAATAAAGAACATTCAAGGCTGGACTGGACCATCCCCAAAGTGACTCTTATCTCTTTATTACAGGAAAAAAATGATCACTTTAATTTGCATGCAAAGTGCATTGCTAATCACCCAAGCTGCATAAACAACTTTTATCTTTCTAGAAGGAAAAAAAAATCAGTTTTGTTTTATTTTTGGATACAGCACCTCTGGTCTTTTTTGTATTTTAAGAGACCTGACCCTTTAAACAGACTTTGAGATTCATCCCAATTTATTTTTATTATTAAACCTCTCTGCCTGGCAGAGATACTCAGTGGAGTCTCATGCCAGCCTCTTTTTCTTAATTGGACCTGGTATTGAGTGACAGATGAAATGATCTTGAATTAATAACAATGACAAATTGCCCTCAGATGGTGCTTGTTCATAAAAGGAAATACTTCCATTAAACAAATGTTATGTCATCAAGAAACCCATTAATAGCTCTGCCAGTGATCATAGCTGTGTAATTTTTCTCATCACTGTTAATAAGCAGCAAAGTTATAATTGCATATGGAGCTTAATTAAAATCTTCTTTCCCAGTAATGAGTGTCCATGCTTCAGATCTCTCATCAAATGGTCTGCAAAATTTAGACCATATTTCTTGAGGTCCAGGTTCTTGGAAGACATGAGAAGGCATAGACAGAAATGAGGTTGGATGATAAAATCTCAATATGTTGCAATTACTGGTTATTGGGTATTAGAGACAGAATTAGCCTTGTATATCATTTAACCTAACACCAGTGTTTTAGGCTAATCTTTTATTTAATCATATTTGTAGCTCTTGAATGCAAGATAATATAAAAAAGAAAAATTGCCTATATCTTAAATAAATAATAAACCTTTTATTAGCAAGTAAACCTAGCTCTATAGTAAATCTACCCCTTTTCTGTTTATATTTTCTTACTAATAACTTATATACATATCATAACACATTTACTGGAAGGATTGAAGCTGAAGGTGAAACTCCAATATTTTGCTGATGCAAAGAACTAATTCATTTGAAAAAAACCCTGATGCTGGGAAAGATTGAAGTGGGGAGGAGAAGGAGACGACAGAAGATGAGATGGTTGCATGGCGTCACCGACTTAATGAACATGAGTTGAGTAAACTCTGGGAGTTGGTGATGGACAGGGAGGCCTGGTGTGCTGCAGCCCATGGGGTTGCAAAGAGTTGGACACGATTGAGAGACTGAGCTGAACTGAACTGATCCTGACACAGACTGGCCAGGTGCTCATCAGACCTATCCTCTTTCCCTCCTGAATACTCACTACATGAGCCTTCTACCCATTTTATTCTAGGTCTGACCAGGGGCCATGTGACTTGTTCTTGCTAATCTTGAGAAGAAGCCATGCTTGTCACTTTCAAGAAGAGGTAGTTAAGAGCAGGTAAGACTTCTTCATGTATCATTTTCTCCCCCTGCCCTCCAGATGAAAAGGATCCAGGGGAGGAGGCACTAGAAAGTGACCCAATCATTACTTATGAGTCCTGTGTCCCTGATTAACTGCACAGAGTAGAGAACACACATCATTCCCTGCTGACCTAAATCAGACTGTGATGTGAGTGATAAATGAAGCTTTATTAGTTTTAGCTACTGAGGTTTGGGGATTATTTTTAATAGCACTTAGCCTACCCTGATAGGTGCATTTTACCTAATTGCAGAGGTGGTTATAATTTTTTATTCTACTTGGAAACTTGATATTACTAGACAAAGCATTTATACATACTATGCAGTCTTCAATGTGATACAGAGTTATAATTTTAACACCTGAGAAATAGTTCATGTTAAATGATGTATCAAAGTAACATCACCAGTTTTCAAATATCTCAAGGTAATTTCTTGTGTTTTTCTTCTTAGGGAATATCCTTATGCATATAGCATGTTTCATTAGAATTATGCTGATGAATTTCTTTTCCTAAATAGTCATATATCAGTTGTTATTGTTCTTAACCATTACAAGAGTATAAGTTTTAATCCACTTTTCTAAAATTGAGAATTTCTGTTCTTTCAGAATTTACTTGGTTTTATGTGATACTTAATACATAAATATAAATATGTAAATTATATATAAATATTATATTTAAACTCTTTATAAATAAATATAAAATATACATCAAATATATATACTCTGTGTAATCGCTATATGCACATACTTATACAAACATTTTAATTTGTACTTTCAATAACTGGTGAGTTTGATATCTTCCATATATGTTTGCTTACANTTTTTGGATACAGCACCTCTGGTCTTTTTTGTATTTTAAGAGACCTGACCCTTTAAACAGACTTTGAGATTCATCCCAATTTATTTTTATTATTAAACCTCTCTGCCTGGCAGAGATACTCAGTGGAGTCTCATGCCAGCCTCTTTTTCTTAATTGGACCTGGTATTGAGTGACAGATGAAATGATCTTGAATTAATAACAATGACAAATTGCCCTCAGATGGTGCTTGTTCATAAAAGGAAATACTTCCATTAAACAAATGTTATGTCATCAAGAAACCCATTAATAGCTCTGCCAGTGATCATAGCTGTGTAATTTTTCTCATCACTGTTAATAAGCAGCAAAGTTATAATTGCATATGGAGCTTAATTAAAATCTTCTTTCCCAGTAATGAGTGTCCATGCTTCAGATCTCTCATCAAATGGTCTGCAAAATTTAGACCATATTTCTTGAGGTCCAGGTTCTTGGAAGACATGAGAAGGCATAGACAGAAATGAGGTTGGATGATAAAATCTCAATATGTTGCAATTACTGGTTATTGGGTATTAGAGACAGAATTAGCCTTGTATATCATTTAACCTAACACCAGTGTTTTAGGCTAATCTTTTATTTAATCATATTTGTAGCTCTTGAATGCAAGATAATATAAAAAAGAAAAATTGCCTATATCTTAAATAAATAATAAACCTTTTATTAGCAAGTAAACCTAGCTCTATAGTAAATCTACCCCTTTTCTGTTTATATTTTCTTACTAATAACTTATATACATATCATAACACATTTACTGGAAGGATTGAAGCTGAAGGTGAAACTCCAATATTTTGCTGATGCAAAGAACTAATTCATTTGAAAAAAACCCTGATGCTGGGAAAGATTGAAGTGGGGAGGAGAAGGAGACGACAGAAGATGAGATGGTTGCATGGCATCACCGACTTAATGAACATGAGTTGAGTAAACTCTGGGAGTTGGTGATGGACAGGGAGGCCTGGTGTGCTGCAGCCCATGGGGTTGCAAAGAGTTGGACACGATTGAGAGACTGAGCTGAACTGAACTGATCCTGACACAGACTGGCCAGGTGCTCATCAGACCTATCCTCTTTCCCTCCTGAATACTCACTACATGAGCCTTCTACCCATTTTATTCTAGGTCTGACCAGGGGCCATGTGACTTGTTCTTGCTAATCTTGAGAAGAAGCCATGCTTGTCACTTTCAAGAAGAGGTAGTTAAGAGCAGGTAAGACTTCTTCATGTATCATTTTCTCCCCCTGCCCTCCAGATGAAAAGGATCCAGGGGAGGAGGCACTAGAAAGTGACCCAATCATTACTTATGAGTCCTGTGTCCCTGATTAACTGCACAGAGTAGAGAACACACATCATTCCCTGCTGACCTAAATCAGACTGTGATGTGAGTGATAAATGAAGCTTTATTAGTTTTAGCTACTGAGGTTTGGGGATTATTTTTAATAGCACTTAGCCTACCCTGATAGGTGCATTTTACCTAATTGCAGAGGTGGTTATAATTTTTTATTCTACTTGGAAACTTGATATTACTAGACAAAGCATTTATACATACTATGCAGTCTTCAATGTGATACAGAGTTATAATTTTAACACCTGAGAAATAGTTCATGTTAAATGATGTATCAAAGTAACATCACCAGTTTTCAAATATCTCATGGTAATTTCTTGTGTTTTTCTTCTTAGGGAATATCCTTATGCATATAGCATGTTTCATTAGAATTATGCTGATGAATTTCTTTTCCTAAATAGTCATATATCAGTTGTTATTGTTCTTAACCATTACAAGAGTATAAGTTTTAATCCACTTTTCTAAAATTGAGAATTTCTGTTCTTTCAGAATTTACTTGGTTTTATGTGATACTTAATACATAAATATAAATATGTAAATTATATATAAATATTATATTTAAACTCTTTATAAATAAATATAAAATATACATCAAATATATATACTCTGTGTAATCGCTATATGCACATACTTATACAAACATTTTAATTTGTACTTTCAATAACTGGTGAGTTTGATATCTTCCATATATGTTTGCTTACACAAACATGTTAGCTCCTTTCACATGGAGGATTGAATCCCATCCATTAGGGAGCATGCTACTCTTCAATTTAACATATGACACAACTGAAAATTGAGGTGACTAGTGAGGGGAGGCGATGTTAAGATAGGGACTGAGTATCAGAATACTCAGATACTCAGAATACTCAGATTTGATCATTTAAACACAGTGATTTTTCTATTATAACAAAACTCCCATGTTTATAAAACATGGCCTGTCATTCTGTTCCTTATGACTGTCATCTTGGAAAGAATGATCATGACATAAATAAAGTATGCATCTCTCCCTGTGTCATTCCTTGTCACTTAATAGACAAAGTGAATTCAAGAAAGGCCTGTGGGCACCCAATGGTGAATAGCCTTGGAAGCTCAGATCTCATGGCTAAACTCAGCCCTGACATGGACAGACCAAGCACAACACTGTTTCCCAGTCTAGCTTCCTAGGTTTTGTCTATACAACATAGAGATGAATGAATTCTAGATAAGTAACTTCATTATTGAATGACTATTAGAAATGGCAGGAAGAGGGACAGAGGTGCATGATATTTGAGGTCATCCTGAGCAGAGTTTTCCTAGGTGGCACTCAGTTCAGTTCAGTCACTCAGTTGTGTCCGACTCTTTGTGACCCCATGAATCACAGCACGCCAGGCCTCCCTGTTCATCACCAACTACCGGAGTTCACCCAGACTCACATCCATCTAGTCCGTGATGCCATCCAGCCATCTCATCCTCAGTTGACCCCTTCTCCTCCTGCCCCCAATCNAACACCATAGGAATGACAGCTCCTAGGTGCCCGGCCTTGTGTTAAGTACTTTAAATTCACAAGAGCCCAGGGAAGTTATTATTTCCTTAATTTTAAGGTAAGGCATAATAAATATGGCTGAGCCCCTTTACTGTTCCCCCTGAAACTATCACAATATTGTTAATTGGCTATACCCCAATACAAAATGTTTCTGGTGTTAAAAAATAAAATTTAAAAAATAAAGTAGAGCAAGGTCTATTGGGTAGAACAGGGTACTATATTCAATATCCCACAATAAACCATAAGAAAAAATATATATACATCTATATATGTATATACATATACATAACTGAATCACCTTGCTGTACACCAAAAACTAACACAATATTATAAATTAACTACACTTCGGTAAAAAATTAAAAGCAAAAAATAATAAAAAATGAAAATACAGCAGAGCAAATTGAGGCTCAAAGAAGTAAACACAGTTCCCTTAAGGCTCCAGACCTGGTAACAGGCATAGACAGCATGAGAACCCTGGGTTGTCCCTGGAAGTCCAATGCTCACTTTAACCCTAGCTTCCTGGGGCTGCCTCACCCTGACTACCTGACTTCCTACTGCAAATGCTCCAAAAGGTGTGGAAGGAAGCCTGGCAAAGAGATTATAGGAAGGGGTGAAATATTTAACAGCCATTCAGAAGAGATGCTGGCCATTTAACAGATGGGCAAACTGAGGCTCAAAGAGGTTACATGAATTACTCAAGGCCACAGAGCTAGGAATAGGCATAGAAATGACCTGAAGCAGTTCAAAGGTACAAGAAATGCAGGCTGGCAGTGGAGAGTGAAGGAGGTGAGACGTGAGTTCCCTGGAGGCCCCTGACCCTGGGCAAAGGCAGAGGGGCTTTCTGAATCCTCACCCTCTCAATCTTCTCCAGCCACTCCTTATTCTGAGCCAGCTCGGCCATGAATGCCTGGTGCCGGAGCCATCTCTTATGCAGCTTGTGGCCGTCTTCCCGTGTGCCGTCCCGCGCCATCAGCATCTTCTCATGGATCCAGCCATCCAGCTAGGCAGGACAAGGGGAGAGGCTCAGCCAATTCTCCACAACCTAGCATAGCCCCCCATTCCCACCACGATGTCCCCAGTTTGGTGGGGGCTAGGCTTCTAGAACTGGGGAGGGAGAAAAGGGTGGCATGGAAGAACCTTTGCAAGTAAGGCCTTCATGGCAGGGGTGGGGTGGTGGTGGTGAGGGCAGCTTAGACCCTCTTCTAGGGAGTAAAGGATGGATGAGAGGCTCTCCAGAATGCCTCGTCCCTTAGCCCCTGTCCTCAGGACAGCCCTTCTCAACTCCCCATAAGCCCTAAGCCCCTAGGCAGGGTTCCTGGACCAGTCTTCCTACCCATAGCCAAATCAAACCTCCAAAACAAGCCCTCCAGCCTAATTCAGCCTTGGCACCCCACCCCCAGAAATACTTAGATCCTTCGATTCCTCGCACCACCTCTAATAAGGACCATTTCAAGATATCCAAATCATTCCAAAAGGTATCAAGTGAAGGTCCCATATCTAAACCCAGACCCCCGATATGGCTAGATAAACCCCTAAAAAAACTCCCAACTAGTGCCAAGTCTGTGTGCATGCTCAATCGTGTCTGACTCTTTATGGCCCCCATAGACTGTAGCCTGCCAGGCTCCTCTGCCCATGGGATTTCCCAGGTGAGAATACTGGAGTTGCCACTTCCTGCTCCAGGGGATCTTCCCAACCCAGAGAGGGAACCTATGTCTCTTGCATCTCCTGCACTGACAGATGGATTCTTTACCAGTAGTACCACCTGGGAAGCCCCAGTGCCAAGTCTAGTTCCCTGCAAACCATCCCTCCCATCTCAGTAGACCTGTGCCCTGCAACCTAGATCCAGCCTCGCTAATTAGCCCACAGGACTCCCCAGATCTAGCCTTGAGGATTCAGGCCAAGACTACTGTTTCCCAAGACCATGATGAGTTCTAACCCCCAACCAAAGCCAACCCCCCGCAAATGCAAGCATCAGGGCTATCTTCTGGCTCCCCAAATGAGTCTGCCCCAAAGGAGACACTCCAAATCTAGGATCAGGCTCTCCAACATGGACCAGAGAGAACTTCTGTGGCCAAGCCCCCTCCCACACCAAAGCCAGTTCTAGTGCCCCCACTTGCCAACAACATCAGTCATCCAAACGCAAGCAACAGGAGTGGGCCCTTCTCACTACCCTCAGCAGGACCAATCACAAGGCTGCTTTCTGAGCCACCCTTCCCTTCCAATAAGACTTGTCCCTCAAGCAGGAACCTCCCCACTCATGACCAAACCTGGCACCTGGACAGTTTGCTCCGCCTCTTTCTCCTCCCCCCTCAGTCACAAGATCCTCCTCCTCCCTCTTGGAAAAAAAAAAAAACAACCCATGGACTCTAGCTTGCAGTCATAGCCAAGGACAAATTCCCAGTCGGCCAAACACCACTCTGTCCCTTGGGCATGTGCTCCCCAGGGGTCCAAGACAGTTTCAGACTCCTTCATACATACATACGCACGCACACACACAAGCCAAGTCAAATGCTGAATCCTCCAACGCTATTCACAGATTCCCCACAGAAGCAGGGAAGAGTTTGCCAATGGCAGTCACAGCTTACAGGGAAAGCAAAGACCCTGAAGGAGAGGTACTCCGTCATCAAAGTAAAGCCNATGTCCAACTCTTAGCAACCCCATGGACTGCAGCCTACCAGGCTCCTCCATCTATGGGATTTTCCAGGCAAGAGTGAAGAATCTGCATACCAAAGCAGGAGACATAAGAGATGATGGTTCGATCCCTGGGATGTGAAGATTCCCTAGAGGAGAGAGTGGCAACCCACTCCAGTATTCTTGCCTGGAGAATCCCAGGACAGGGAGCCTAGTGGGCTACAGTCCATGGGATCACAAAGAGTCAGACACGACTGAAGTGACTTAGCATGCATGCACACACAGCTTGATCACTTAGGAATATAACAGGACTGTTAGAAAGCATCTGGGCAATCCTTCTTCTCAGATAGGGAAACTGAGCCCNTCATCTAAGGCTAATTCAGATTCCGCAAGAACCAGAAAAGAATCCTTTCAAAGGTTGAGAGTCCCCCAACCTCAGCGCAAATCTCATATGGCCCACTACCCAGATAAGAGGCCCCTAGAGAGGTTGGGACCCCCTTAATCCCCAGGGCAAACCCACACTACCCTAGGAGAAGCCTTAGAAGTCCCCTGTCTCCGATACTATCCCTTGGGACCCGGCCCCTCAGTCCCACCCGCAGCAGCACCGCGGACAGCTCCCGGCATCTGGGCCCCTCCCCGGGGCTGGGGTCCCTGCGCCCAGCCGACCCGCCGCCGCGCCGCCGACGCCCCTCCCTCCCTCCCTCCCG
>SJYW01032914.1:268559-282178 GCA_006410735.1 Raphicerus campestris
TTTCTTCCAGTCCAGCATTTCTCATGATGTACTCTGCATATAAGTTAAAAATGCAGGGTGACAATATACAGCCTTGTCGTACTCCTTTTCCTATTTGGAACCAGTCTGTTGTTCCATGTCCAGTTCTAACTGTTGCTTCCTGACCTGCATACAGATTTCTCAAGAGGCAGGTCAGGTGGTCTGGTATTCCCATCTCTTTCAGAATTTTCCACAGTTTATTGTGATCCACATAGTCAAGGCTTTGGCATAGCCAATAAAGCAGAAATAGATGTTTTTCTGGAACTCTCTTGCTTTTTCCATGATCCAGCAGATGTTGGCAATTTGATCTCTGGTTCCTCTGCCTTTTCTAAAACCAGCTTGAACATCAGGGAGTTCATGATTCATGCATTGCTGAAGCCTAGCTTGGAGAATTTTCAGCATTACTTTAGGTGGCACTGCTGCTGCTACTGCTAAGTTGCTTCAGTCGTGTCAGACTCTGTGCGACCCCATAGATGGTAATCCATCAGGCTCTACCATTCCTGGGATTCTCCAGGCAAGAACACTGGAGTGAGTTGCCATTTCCTTCTCCAATGCATGAAAGTGAAAAGTGAAAGTGAAGGCGCTCAGTCATGTCCAACTCTTAGCAACCCCATGGACTGCAGCCTACCAGGCTCCTCCATCTATGGGATTTTCCAGGCAAGAGTGAAGAATCTGCATACCAAAGCAGGAGACATAAGAGATGATGGTTCGATCCCTGGGATGCGAAGATTCCCTAGAGGAGAGAGTGGCAACCCACTCCAGTATTCTTGCCTGGAGAATCCCAGGACAGGGAGCCTAGTGGGCTACAGTCCATGGGATCACAAAGAGTCAGACACGACTGAAGTGACTTAACATGCATGCACACACAGCTTGATCACTTAGGAATATAACAGGACTGTTAGAAAGCATCTGGGCAATCCTTCTTCTCAGATAGGGAAACTGAGCCCTATCTGAGAGAGGGAGAATGATTTGCCTAAAGACCAGAGTTCTTGGAGGAGTAAATGGCAACCCACTCCAGTATTCTTGCCTGGGAAATCTCATGGACAGAAGAGCCTGATGGGCTATAGTCCATGGGATCACAAAATAGCTGGACAGGACTGAGCAACTAAACAGCCACAAGATTGTACCTTGCAAGTCAAGGGTCTGTGCTGTGTCCTTAGTCACTCAGTCATATCTGACTCTTTGTGACCCCATGGGCTATACAGGCTCCTCTGTCCATGGGATTTCTCAGGCAAGAATATTGGAGTAGGTTGCCATTTCCTCTTCCAGGGGTCTTCATGACCCAGGGATTGAACCCACATCTCCTTTTTCTCTTGCACTGGTAAGCAGATTCTTTACCACTGAGACACCTGGGAATCCCAAAGTCCTGAGTAGTAGGAAGAAAATGCCAAACTCCTGCCATCACCAGTCCAAAGCTCTGTGTCACCCCCCCACCCCCGACTCTGGTTGCCCTTTAAACTTTCATTCTCCAGCCTGGAAAATGATCATCTCACTTACCTTGCCTACCACATAAGGTTATCAAGAGTTAAGTAGAAACCTCAGTATAGCATTTTGTAAATTAAGCAATAAATGGAAAAGGTGACAAGGTAACTAGTTTAAATTATTAATTAGCTGGCTTATTTCACTCTTTTTACAAAAGAGGAATTTAGATTAAATAAACTCTAAGGAATTTTCCAGTTGTAATATCCCATGATTTGACAAAGTAGTAGCCTTAAATCCTTAGAAAAGTATCCTCTACAACTTTCTTTTTCGCTGTGGGGTTTGCCACTGGCAATCTAATAAATCTTATGCTTTTGGAGGGAAGTTTCGTTACTAAAAAGTTGAAAGTTGCTAGTCTTACTTCACACACATGTGAAAGTCTAACAGCATTTGAGTTGAAGCTGGAAATGGTATTTGACCCTATGGCATTCTTTTCTGGAGTTGGCTGATCTAGAACCATAGTTTTTCAAGTTTATGCTAGAAAAAGCAGTGAATCAGATATCTCTCTGATGCCTCTTGCTAGGGTTTTAAATAATCACTTGAACTACAAATATAGCTGGATTTACACTGCAAGAGNCTATGGCATTCTTTTCTGGAGGTGGCTGATCTAGAACCATAGTTTTTCAAGTTTATGCTAGAAAAAGCAGTGAATCAGATATCTCTCTGATGCCTCTTGCTAGGGTTTTAAATAATCACTTGAACTACAAATATAGCTGGATTTACACTGCAAGAGTAGAATCCTTTATGAATCTATGGTCCCAGATAACCTATTGTCATTCAGTTCTCAGGGCAGGATTCTGTAAGTGACTGGATTGGATAGTTGCTCCTTAAAAAGTAAACTAATTAAGAGCCCATTAGAAATTAACTCTAATTTTGAAGTCGGAGATGAACTGGTCAATTCTTAGATATTTCTGAAAATAATGGGTACTCTCAGTTCAGCTCGGTCACTCAGTAGTGTCTGACTCTTTGTGACCTCATGGACTGCAGCATGCCAGGCTTCCCTGTCCATCATCAACTCCTGGAGTTTACTCAGACTCATGTCCATTGAGTTGGTGATGCAATCCAACCATATCATCCTCCGTTGTCCCCTTCGCCTCCCACCTTCAATCTTAACCAGCATCAGGGTCTTTTCAAATGAGTCAGTTTATTGCATCAGGTGGCCTAAGTATTGGAGTTTCAGCTTCAGCATCAGTCTTTTCAATGAACATTCAGGACTGATTTCCTTTAGGATGGACTGATTGGATCTCCTTGCAGGCCAAGGGACTCTCAAGAGTCTACTCTACAACCACACTTCAAAAGCATCAATTCTTCGGTGCTAGGCTTTCTTTATAGTCCAGCTCTCACCTCCATACATGACTACTGGAAAAACCATAGCCTTGACTAGACGGATCTTTGTTGGCAAAGTAATGTCTCTGCTTTTTAATGTGATGTCTAGGTTGGTCATAGCTTTTCTTCCAAGGAGCAAGTGTCTTTTAATTTCATGGCTGTGGTCATCATCTGCAGTGATTTTGGAGTCCCCCAAAATAAAGTCTATCATTCTTTTCACTGTTTCTCCATCTATTTCCCATGAAGTGATGGGACCAGATGCCATGATCTTAGTTTTCTGAATGTTGAGTTTTAAGCCAACTTTTTCACTCTCCTCTTTCACTTTCATCAAGAGGCTTTTTAGTTCTTCTTCGCTTTCTGCCATAAGGGTGATGTGATCTGCATATCTGAGATTATTGATATTTCTCCTGGCAATCTTGATTCCAGTTTGTGCTTCTTGCAGCCTCGTGTTTCTCCTGATGTACTCTGCATATAAGTTAAAAAATCAGGATGACAATACAAACCTGATGCACTCCTTTTCCTATTTGGAACCAGTCTGCTGTTCCAGGTCCAGTTCTAACTTGTTGCTTCTTGACCTGCATACAGATTTCTCAGGAGGCAGATCAGGTGGCCTGGTATTCCCATCGCTTGAAGAATTTTCCACAGTTTGTTGTGGTCCACATAGTTAAAGGCTTTGGTATAGTCGATAAAGCTGAAGTAGATGTTTTTCTGGAACTCTCTTGCTTTTGCAATGATCCAACTGATGTTGGCAATTTGGTCTCTGGTTCCTTGGCCTTTTCTAAATTCAGCTTGAACATCTGGAAGTTCATGGTTCACATACTGTTGAAGCCTGGCTTGGAGGATTTTGAGCACTACTTTGCTAATATGTGAGATGAGCGCAATTGTGCAGTAGTTTGAGCATTCTTTGGCATTGCCTTTCTTTGGGATTGGAATAAAAATTGACCTTTTCTAGTCCTGTGGCCACTGCTGATACTGTGGGTATCCTGTTGGCCAGCACTTCTCAAACATTTTGTTTGAGACTTTCACATTTGCTACATGAAAGTGAAAGTGTTCACTTTCACACTCANAGTTACATAAATTAAACTCAAATAATTGGACATTTTTTCAATACAGAAACTATACAAATGAAATAAATGACAAGAGGATGCAACAGGAGAAATAATTCACTGCTTATGGACTATCATTAGTTACTTTCAGGATGTAAATGAAGATTCTGAATATTCATATTTCTTTTGTTCTATTTTATATTTAAATATTTCTCTATATTCTGAGTCAAGCTGCTTGACCAAAAGTCTGATTTAGAAAGGCATTTAGCCAAAGTTTTTCCACCTATGTTACTACCTTCAAAGAAAGTAACACTGCAGTACTGACGCAATCTGTNGCAAAGCCCACCCCCCCCACAAAACACTTTTCTCATTTGTTCTGCTTCAAAAGGAGGAAAAAATATCATCTTTGTTTAACTACAGAAGAAATGTAACTGTACAAGTAGATTTGGGAAAATGCATATCTATCTCTTAGCAGTGGAGCCTGGTGATACATAATCTACTTGCAAATATTATTTAAACCCTGGTTATTTGAAAATTATTGATCAAAATTCCTGATAAATATATATACCACTCTGCATGGTAGGTTTAAAAATATCTAAAGCCAACCTCAATTGATAATAAAACTCATAACATTTCAATACTGATAAGTAGGAATGTCAGAAATGGAAACTGTGACCTACGGAAGACAACACTGATAATACACGGATAACTGCTTTACTACATTACTGATGATCTTCACATATAAAACCCACAGGATTGCGGAGAATTGCCAAGTACTGTAGAGTAGAAAGACTTGGCAGAATACTGAATTATAGTCTCCAATAGACTCCTGTAAAGCTCTAGTTGTCATTTGCATATCAAGTTCTATTAACCTTTGATAACTACCATAGTAGGTCAGTAGTTATGTCTTCCTCACTATTGTAAACCCGAGTCTGCTACAGAATAGCTTATCATTCACCTTTGAACTGAAGAAAATTTGTAGACCAGGAGAGAGATGTCAGGGTTCCTGTTGTGACTAAATGCCTGATACTTAGTAATATTTAGATGCCTTCTATGTGGAAGTTTTGTTGTTCTGAATGAGACTACATTTTAGTTTAAAATGAATCATATTCTCTTTCAGTGGATCACTTAATTCTAAGAACTGGATACTTAAGTACTCACCAAAGTACTTAAATACTAAGTTTTTAACTTAGTAATTACCTGAGAGAGAGATGGGAGGGAATATTATCACTGATTTCTCACTAAATACAGGAATTTTGCTTGATGTTTCACATATGCTACATTGTTTAATCTCTTAAGCAATCTCATGAGATATTTATTATTTGTCTTCCTTTATAGACTAGGAATAAAAAAATCAGACAGTTACTTAANTATGGGATTCTCCAGGCAAGAATACTGGAGTGGGTTGCCATTCCCTTCTCCAGGGGATCTTTCTGACCCAGGGATCAAACCCTGGCAGGGAAGCCCAACGAAACTTAAAACATCAGCCAGCTCTGTCTGTCAATTTAACCTAGAAGAGATGCCATCATGGGACTTAATTGTGATTCTCAACCTATTTACCAGGTGATTCTCCAATATGCCTACTTCTTTTTGTACCGTGTCCTCATGGCTAAGATTTGCATCTTATAATCTANCTAGAAGAGATGCCATCATGGGACTTAATTGTGATTCTCAACCTATTTACCAGGTGATTCTCCAATATGCCTACTTCTTTTTGTACCGTGTCCTCATGGCTAAGATTTGCATCTTATAATCTATCATCTTACACTCAATACAATGACCTTATTTTCTCCTATTGCAATAACTGCTTCAGCCTGGCACTCTTGATGTACTTTTCACCTTCCTGTCTTTGCCCAGATGTCCTTAAGATTTTCACCCTTGCCTAGACTATAAAGTTGCTCTTGGAACTCTACTCTTCAGCATGAGTGCCTCCTGTCTTCCTGCTCCTAAATTGTCTCATTTCCCCCTAGTCACACCCTGGACAGGGCTGTTTCTGGGGCTCTGTCAGATTACAGTGGCCTCTATTTCACTGGTAGGATTTCTCTGCTTATTTCCTTTCTACCTCTGCAGGAGCCCCCAGCAGAAGCCCCCAGCAGACTGAGAAGCCAGAGTCAACACTGGGCTCTTTCCCTCAGATATACAATGGCCATCCTTTGTTGCTGACTCATTTACTACCCCAGAGGTTGTGGAATGGAGGGACAAAGAGAGATCACAAGGATTTGTTCTGAGAGCGAGCCAGGGAAGGCAGTTCTATCACTTCCTTCTTCCCAAGTCATACTTGGCAGAAGCCAGAAGCCAGCACATTTAGTTTAGGGGAGAAATAGAGAACATCCAAATGACTAGCGAAGGCTCTACACTTGTACTGCCAAGACCCAGTGGCCTGGGCTTCAGGAATAGGAAGTGTGCCAAGACAATGAGGAAGTGGAGAAATCAGCTGAGCCTGAAACAGCGTAGAGGTGGACATATCCAGAGGGACAGACGTGTGGGTTAGCCTTACTTGAGATGCATTTGCCAAGACTACGCTGGGAATCAGAACATCACAAAGTCACAGACCCTTGGATCAGGAAAGATTGTGAGATCATGTTAGAAAAGCCCACGCAGGAAAGGTAAGTGACCTAAATGAGTAAGTAAGAATGATGGCAGATGGTGAGTGATGACCCTCCACATAGATGATAGACAGTATGCAGCAACTCAGCTCAGTGGTGAAAGGCCTTCACATTTTCAAAGAAAAGACAGAATTCTGAATTTTATGTAAGTTTTCATGACTTCTAAATGCTGTCAAAAAGTTAAAATTGTTTTCAAATCCAGTAAAAACAAAACACATCTGTGAACTGGATGTAGCTTCCAGTTTAAATGATTCCAGTATTTTTAAGGTGATCATAGCTGAGGCCCAGGAAAGTGGTTTTCTCCAAGGTCCAATCATTGTAGAAGGGAAAGCAATTGATGGCTTAGCAGATTGTTTTCCTTCCCTCCCTCTCATCTTCTCTCTCTCCAACCCAACACCCTATGGAGAACATAAAGTAGTCTACCTTCTTCACAACCAGAAGTGATAGGATGGGGAAAAGGCTCTGCTTCTCGACTTTCTGTTGGCTCAGTTCCTCCTCTGTGAGGATGACTGCTGTTCAGCGCAGTGAGAATGGAAAGGAATCTGGATTGAATTCTAGCCCAGGTTCAGCTACTAACCTTGCAACCATGGGAAATTCTCTTTTCCACTTTGGAATTGATACAATGAAACTGTCATCCTCATAACTTCCAAGTTTCCTAATAAATTTAAATCAAATGAGCCTGTTACCAAATGCAAGTGCATGTACCTGATGCACAGTGAGGCCAAACAAACTGAAACACCAGCCTTGGGAGCAGAGAAAGGTTTATTTCGGGGCTATGCAAGGCAGTTGGTGGCTCCTGCTCAAAAACTCTGAACTTCTCAAAGGGTTTCAGCAAAGCATTTTTAAAGGTAAAGTGTGGAAGGGGCATGGTTAGTTGTTACAAGCTTCTTGGTGTTGGAATTCTTTGTTCTTGCAGCTGTCCATGTAGGTCAGGTCACAATGTTTCTATAAACCTCCAAGACAAATGTTATTCTCTGTTCTGCAACTTTTCATCTCTAGATGAATGAACTTTTAAAGGTCAGCGCACTGAGAATAAGCAATCCCCTATATATCAGACTATAGGCAAAATTCTTTTACAAAAGGTGCAGACTCAGCATGATTTAGCACTGGCAACAAAGCACAAGGATTAAAATTAAAGGAACAGATTTAATATGGAGTCAGATTTATTCTTCCCTGTTACAATTGCAAGCTTGTTTTAAATATCTTAAGTCTTCATTTCAGTACCTTTGTGAGAATTTCCTTCTGTTGAATTCTTCCCTTCCTTCATTCCTAACCACACTCTTATCCTGGTGTTCCCTTGCTGGTCCCTAAATCCTGGAGTTGCACTGGTATGTACCACCAGGATCCACCTTTTCTTGCCTATAAAATAAATTTAAAATCCTTTTTACCACCATAACTCACCTACCCAGGTAGAGAACGAGCATGCCTAAATAATGGAAATAGGTAATTAAACTTCTTGGCATATGAGCATACAGCTGAAAAAATATTAGGGCTAATGAGAGCTGAGTAAAATAGCCAGTTAAAAAATAAATACACAAAAGTCTGTATTTTTCTCTAAATCAGTCATAGTCTGTTAGACACATATACACAGACCACCCTCTCATACAAAAGATCTTAAAAAGAAATTTACAGACCTACCTACATGAGGAAAACTGCAAACCTTTACTATAGTCATAAAGGAAGATGGGAATAAATGTCCACGCAGGAGAAACCGTATTGTGGCAGATGCCCTCCAAATTAATATATTAAATTCAGTGAGTCCCTTCCAATTCAGTACATTTAGTAGAATATCAATAAAATCTCAGTCAGACTAAAGAAGATATAAAATGATTCTCAGCTTTATTAGAGAAATTAAGTGCTACCTTGCAAATATATTCAGACTCCAGTCATGTTTCTTTCCATCTCTTTTGGTCCGAGCCATCAGCATTCCTCATGCTGATCACCGTCATAGCCTGTAACAAGCCTGTGCTCCAAGCCCTTCCCCTTTCAGTCTGCTCTAAACAACTTCCAGGAAAGTCCTGCTAAAATGTTACTTAGATCACACGACCCTTGTGATCAAAGTCTTCTGATGGCTTTGAACCTTTTTGAAAGTAAAAATTTCCTAATAACCTGTAGTGACCTATTTGATGACGCCTGTTACAGATTTCTTTTCAAATTCTACTCCTCCCACTGCCCACTCAGTTCAGGACTACTGGTCTTCTGGGCATTCTTCAAAGGCATTGTAAATGTAAAATTGTAAAATGGTGCAGATGCTTGGAAAAGAAGCTTGCTGTTCCTCAAAATGTCAAACATAGAGTTACCACAGGCCCCAGCCATTCCATTTCTAGGTATGCACTCAAGAGAAATGAAAACATAAGTCTATACAAAAGCTGGTGACAGAGTTTCATAGCACATTATTCATAATAGCAAAAGTATAAGCAACCCAAATATTCATCAGCTCATGAGTGGTCAGACAACGTGGTATATCCTTGAAAGGAATATTATTAGTTGATAAATCAGCTATGAATGAACTAGTGATTCATGCTAAAACGTGACTGAACCTTAAAAATGATCCTGAGTGAAAGGATCCAGTCACAGAAGACCATTTATTGTATTAACTCACTTATATGAAATGTTCAGAAGAGGAAAATCTCTAGACAGAAAGTATAGTAGATTAGTAGTTGCCTAGGGCTGGGGTGGTGGTGGTGGTGTGTGCGTCTGCATGTGTATATGAGATGAGAAGAATGAAATGGGAGAATGACTGCTAATAATTAGGGTATCTTTTTAATCTTATTTATTTTTATTTTATTTTGATCTATTTATTTTTAATTGGAGTATAGTTGCTTTACAATGTTGTTAGTTTCTGCTGTATAACAACGTGAATAGCTATAACAACGTGAATAGCTATATGTATACATACATCCCCTCCCTCTTGAGGCTCCCTCCCACTCCCAATCCCTCTCCTCTCGGTCATCATAGACCATGGAGCTGAGCTCCCTGTGCTATACAGCAGTTTCCCACTAGCTAGCTATGTTACACAAGGGGACTTCCCCAGTGGCTAAGTGGTAAAGAATCCATCTGCAATGCAGAAGACCCTGGTTGGATTCCTGGGTCTGGAAGATCTGCTGGAGAAGGGATAGGCTACCCACTCCAGTATTCTTGGCCTTTCCTGGTGGCTCAGCTGATAAAGAATCTGACTGCAATGTGGGAGACCTGGGTTCAATCCCTGGGTTGGGAAGATCCCTTGGAGAAGACAACAGCTACCCACTGCAGTATTCTGGCCTGGAGAATTCCATGGACTATGTAGTTCATGTGGTTGCAAAGAATCAGATAAGACTGAGTGGCTTTCACCTTCAGTGTATATATGACAGTGCTATTCTCTCAATTTGTCCCATAGAGTATCTTTTTTAGGCAATGAAAATCTTCTAAAATTGATCATAGTGATGGTCATATAACTCTGTGACTAGGCTAAAAACTATTAAACTGAATACTTTAAATGGGTCATTTGTATATGTCAATGGTATTTTAATAAAGCTGCTAAAAAAAGGTAAAATGATTGTTGTTATTGTTATTTAGTCACTAGCCATGTCTGACTCTGCATCCCCATGGATTGCAGCCCACCAGACTCCTTTGTCCATGCAATCTCCCAGGCAAGAATACTGTAATGGGTTGCTGTTTCCTTCTCCAGGGGATCTTACATGATCTCATCCTTTTCTCAAATGCCCAGGAGAGTATGTGCTGGGGACATGCATGGGTCACTTATGTTGTGCAGAGGAGAAGCCCAAGTTTCAGATTTAGCCATGTAATCCAAGGCTACTCCACCAGCACAGTGAATCATCTAAACATGAGGCTTTCTGGCTTCATATTTCACTTTAGCCCCTTCCTCACACTGCTTCTTACCTCTTTGCCCCTTTGATTTCTCCTTTTAGATCTGGCCTCTGAGCCACTTCCAACGTGCCCTTTATTCTCTGTTTTCATTTTCTACACCATGACCAGCATCCTATTCATCAATTCACTTATTCATCCATTGTAAAACATGAAGACAGTTTTTTTAAGCTGACTACCAGAAATCTGAATTATTTCACATTCAAGGTTTTGAAAATTCTGAAAGTGATGGTCCTTCATAAGAAATACCTTCTGAGCTCCTATTCATTATGGAGTCAGGCTATGGTTCTGTCAGCTGATCCATCTGCCAGGAGAGTTAACCTCATGTGGCCTTGTCTGGATGTATTCGTTTCATTTCATGGCTTCTTTCCTAAAGTTTTACCTCAATGACACTGCTGGTCATCTGTCATCCATGTATCTCTAATACTATAAAACTATACTTTTTCTATCTACTTTTCTGCATTTCTTTTAATTTTTTTAATAACTATTTGAGAAGGAAAAAATAAACAAGAGCCTGGCACATAGGATTTTAAGATGTGGCAAATCCAACTTTTTCATTTAAGAGATTATCTCGAGAGGCTTGGGGGGTGATGGAGGCAGGATATACTGGGTGGAGAAGAATTTGTGGATCCTTATTATTTTGCCAGTCAGTTGTGTTTGTTTATTTCAATGATCAAAGGCCTTTCAAGATACAAAAGAGCCATTCAGAGCCTCATAAATTGAATTAGGTTTTTTGTGGTTTAATTTCTAAGATCACTAACTTAGAAACCGGCATTGAATCACCAAGTCCCAGATAATGCTAGAATCACTAATTTACTTATTTGCTCAGCAAACCCTCGCTTAGCATCTACTCTGTTCCTGGCATTATGAAACCACTGTGCAGTAGAGAACAAAACGGGCATAGTTCTGATACTAGTCCAGAGACAGATAACTTGTTACTGCAAGTGAATAGGAAAGTGGCTACATGGCAGCATAAAGAAGTAAAGTGAGCAGCTTGTGGTTATAAAATTTCTAAGTGGCAGAGGTGGTGAGAGAATCATCTCTTGTAATTCTCTAAATAAGTGTCANACTTATTTGCTCAGCAAACCCTCGCTTAGCATCTACTCTGTTCCTGGCATTATGAAACCACTGTGCAGTAGAGAACAAAATGGGCATAGTTCTGATACTAGTCCAGAGACAGACAACTTGTTACCGCAAGTGAATAGGAAAGTGGCTACATGGCAGCATAAAGAAGTAAAGTGAGCAGCTTGTGATTATAGAATTTCTAAGTGGCAGAGGTGGTGAGAGAATCATCTCTTGTAATTCTCTAAATAAGTGTCATTGCAATACCATTTGTCAATACAAAATCTTACCTGGAAATCCACCCTTCACCTTGATCTATATGTACATTCCCTTCTACTCTCTTCTGCTCCCCAGGGCATGGCTGAGTAGCCAAGGAACACTTTGGAAATCCATGCTAAATGTCATTGCTCTCTGCTATGGAGACACTTCACTAGATATTAGGAAATGTATTTGTGATGTAATTCTAATAAACACATTGAATACTCTGGCCTATGTTCAGCCGCATATTTTCCATCTAACTATTGCTAAAGAAATGTAACCTAATGAGTTGAACACTGTTTGATCCCTATTATATTGTCCTGTCAGGCCTGTCCCAAGGGAGGAGAAATCTGTGGAAACCTGTTAACACCTTTCTCTGAGCTGTTCTTACTTGCTAGAGTGACATTGTCTTTGACCAGGCTCTGGCATGAGAGCTTTCCTACTGTGTTTGGTGACATGTCTTTTCTCTGGTTGCAGCATCTCAGCCTAGAGTTCGACATTTCAAAGAGAAAGTATTTCTCCCTAAGTCCAGGACATTTACACTATGGAACTCCTCTGAGAACTGGACTTCCCACTTCAGTCTCTGGCAGAGAGTCCCCCAGACTGTTCCTCACTTCCCTACAAACAGATGGTGACTTTCTAGTTAGACTTAGAAAAGCAGTTTTTTCTATGCCTCTTCAAATTTGTGTTGCCTCCTGACTCCCTCCTGTTTGATCTAGGAACACTGTCCCTTCCTGTCTTTTATAAAAGTGATTTCACATAATTTCTCTTTAGACCATACTCAGACCAATTTAGATAAGCTCTCACAAAGATAACAAGCTTTTTCTACCTTTCTACACTTAAAAATTTCTACCAGCTCCATCCATCAACAGAAAATTGGATTGAAGATGTACTGAGTATGACCCTGCCCATCAGAACAAGACCCAGTTTCTCCCACAGTCAGTCTCTCCCATCAGGAAGCTTTCATAAGCCTCTTATCCTTATCTGTCAAAGAGCAGACAGAATGAAAACCACAGTCACAGAAAACTAATCAAACTGATCACATGAACCACAGTCTTATCTAACTCAATGAAACTATGAGCCATGTCATGTAGGGCCACCCAAGATGGAAGGGTCATAGTGGAGAATTCTGACAAAAAGTGGTCCACTGCAGAAGAGAATGGCAAACCACTTCAGTATTCTTGACTTGAGAACCACATGAACAGAATGAAAAGACAAAAAGATATGACACTGAAAGGTGAAGTCCCCTGCTCAGTAGGTGTCCAATATGCTACTGGAGAAGAGTGGAGAAATAACTCCAGAGAGAATGAAGAGAAAAAGCCAAAGTGCAAACAAAGCCGAGTTGTGGATGTTACTCGTGATGGAAGTAAAGTTCAGTAAAGAGCAATATTGCAAAGGACCTGGAATGCTAGGTCCATGAGTCAAGGTAAATTAGAAGTGGTTAAACAGGAGATGGCAAGAGTGAACATCAACATTTTAGGAATCAGTATTAAAATGGACTAAAATGGGAGAATTTAACTCAGATGACCATTGTATCTACTATTATGGACAAGAATCCCTTAGAAAAAATGGAGTAGACCTCGTAGTCAACAAAATAATATGAAATGCGGTACTTGGGTGCAATCTCAAAAATGACAGGGTGATCTCTGTTTGTTTCCAAGGCAAACCATTCAACATTACAGTAATCCAAGTCTATGCCCCAACCAGTAATGCTGAAGAAGCTGAAGTTGAATTGATCTATGAAGACCTACAAGACCTTCTAGAACTAACACCCAGTAAAGATGTCCTTTTCATCAAAGGGGACTAGAATGCAAAAGTAGGAAGTAAAGAAATACCTGGTTCAGTTCAGTTCAGTTCAATTGCTCAGTCATGTCTGACTCCTTGTGACCCCATGAATTGCAGCACGCCAGGCCTCCCTGTCCATCACCAACTCCTGGAGTTCACTCAAACTCACATCCAT
>SJYW01032916.1:0-12559 GCA_006410735.1 Raphicerus campestris
TGTCCTAATGTGATGTTGTTAAAATTTCCCACATACAAAATGGCTATAATTTTGATTCTCATGAAGAAGATACTATATAAATAATGTATAATACATACATTATTATTCATAATGATAATGCAGCCAGGTCATAATTGGTAACTTCATTTCTAGGTTAAAGTATTGCATTTCTTAAAAAAAATTCAGGAATAATTTAGTTAACTTGCAAAAGTAAGTTTATTGAAGCACAGAAACAATTAGAGCAAAGCTGTCTTTTCAACTTTTTTCAAGAGCATTCTAATAAGAAAAGAAGAGGATGCAGGAAAATTGGTTCGTCTTCTATTTCTGGATAGATACTTTTCCCTGAAGTGATCCTGAAAGATGGCTAGATTGATGCAATTTCTTCATTGGTGTCCTTTAGAGTTTTTTTTTTTTTTTTTTTTCCCCTCTGAAAGACACTCTTGTTGATCTGGAAATTGCTTATTTCAGTTTCACCTCAGAAACATTGCTGACTTGAGATGAGATGACTTTGCCATCCACCACCTCTTCTACGATGGTCTTAGTCACTCTGCTCTTGCTTGGGTCTGAAAATTGCAGAATCACAATGTCAGTCTGGAAACTCACAGAAACACAGATCAAGAGAAATCCGAATATATTCACTGAGTATGGTCTATCTAGGTAAGATGATGTGAACAACAGTACATACTTTTTGTATGAGAAGCAAAGCATATCTTTATGTTTCAATTATAAAATAATCAGAAACATGAAAAAAATATCTACCTCTGCCTTGGACAGAAGTTCCAGATCTTGAGCCATCAGACATGCATGAATCCCTGGACCCCATGTTTCTGGATCCTGAACTTCTATAATCAGATCCTCCAAAGCCAGAACCACTGGAGAAAAAAAGAATTATTTGTTTATGCACTTTGCAAAGACAGGAGAAACCCTCTGCGTAGTGGACTCTTTCCCACGATGGCAGCAGTCTTTTCATCGGACTGTGTCACTCTTACATTATAAATACAAGTCTGGACCCCATGCCCCTTTTTGGTCGCATAACATAAATACACCAAGGTCTGCATTTAGCATTCATTTACCCTCCTTCTCCATCAAGCAGGCGGCGGTAGGTCTCAATCTCCATCTCCAGGCGGGTCTTGATGTCCAGCAGCTGCTCGTATTCTGCGTTCTGGCATTCGGTCTCACCCCGGATCTGGCAGATCTGCTCCTCCAGGCTGCTGATCTGCATCTGAATTTGTGACAGCTGCACCACATAGTTGGCCTCTGTGTCTGCCAAGGTCCCTTCCAGGGAGCTTTTCTAAGAGAAAAAGCAAATTAAAATTTCACCATGAAAATAGATCATTGGATGATTTTTTAAAACTACATTTTATAAGATACTAGGAGAAATGCACTTTTCATGAGTTGCAACCTCTATGGCTTTCTCTGCTTCCTTAATTTTTCTTGCCATTATTTTTTAAACTAAATCTTTCATGGAAATAGACACATTATCTTTAACTGGAATGTCTTATGCTTTTGACAACCATAATACAGTCCTCCCTAATCCTGCTTTTATGACACGCCAAGTGGGACATCTTGGCAAAGAAAGGAAATCAACTGCTCAACTTCCCTGTTGGAGAGTTACGAGAAGTTCTTTGCACAAACCATGGCCAGTTGGGACTGCAGCTCAATTTCCAGGGCTTGCAGAGTGCGTTTCAGTTCTGTGATCTCATTCTTGGCGGAACTGGCTGCCCCGGCATCAGTAGAGATCTGTGCTTGCAGTGAGGCACTCTAAATACAAATAAAATGCAGTCATTGCAGGCTGGTGCGATGACAGGAAGTGGCTCATATGTGGCCATGGACTCGGAGGCTCAGGGTGATGACCTACCTGCTTGTTGAACTGCTCCTCGGCCTCGCGGCGGTTCTGCTCAGCCAGCTCCTCATACTGAGCCCTCATGTCATTCAGTAACTTAGTCAGGTCTGTGCCTGGGGCAGCATTCATTTCCACAGTCACGTCCCCTCCGGAGCTTCCTTGCATACTCTTCATTTCCTAGCCCGAAGCAAAAAGGACCATAGTGATGAAAAGTAATGACTTCCAGGACTAGCCTGGTCCAGTGGTTAAGAATCCACCTGCCAGTGCAGATGGGTGCCACAACCACTCAAGCCGGTGTGCCCTCAAGCCAGTGCTCTGCAACAAGAGAAGCCACCGCAATAAAGAGCAGTCCCTGATCGCTGCAACTAGAGAAATAAAGCAATGAAGACCCAGTGCAGCCAACAAAGAAAAGAGAAACTTAAAAACAATAATTTCCTAAGATGTGCATAAGCCAACAAAAAGTTGAAACCAGGACACCGAAAGGAAAAAAAAAACCCAAAAAACACCCCACCAAATTCACATATAATTTTCTCATGATTACTTTTTTTCCTCCTGGTTACAGAAGTTGAAAGTCCATCCAGATGGAATTTATTTTATTTTTATAGAATGGGTGTGGGGGAACCTTTGTAGGCCAGCATTGTTGATTAACGTGGACCCCGTTCCTACCTCCTCGTGGTTCTTCTTCAGGTAGGCCAGCTCCTCAGTGAGGCTCTCAATCTGCATCTCCAGGTCAGAGCGAGTCATGGTTAGGTCATCCAGGACTTTCCGCAGGCCATTGATGTCAGCCTCCACGGTCTGCCGGAGGTGCAGCTCATTCTCATATCTGGAAGAGTACAGTACAGCCTGTTTCAAAGAGTGCAGTGCGTTCTCACATATGGAAGAAAATGTTTTCTCCCCTGAGCAATTTGATCAATGAACGATGTTTTCTCTTGGGAGTTTTCCCCTTGTAAAGCAAAACCTGAACCATACATTAACTCTATTGACGGCCAATATTTTTGATGGCAAAAATGTCATCCTGAAATTGCCTTCATTCTGTTCTTGTTTGTGGAATGAGGGTTTTGTAAAATGTACCCTTGTGAATTTAGGTCTTGATCCCCTAGAAGATTGCTTTAAAATTTAGAATAAACTAAGCCAAGGGATTGAATTTTATTTTTCCTACAATGTTTGTTTTCAAGTCTTCACTTTTCTTACTTCAGTCTGAAGTCATCAGCAGCCAGTCTGGCATTGTCAATTTGCAGAATGATCCCGGCATTTTCAGTGGTGGCAGTAATGATCTAGAAAAGACAATAACAGTGAATAAATCATGGTTGCTTTTTTTTTTTAAACCTATGTCTACATGTCCATCTGTGAGAGTAGATGTCTCCTGAGTTAACCTTTAAAGGTGAGTTGCTTTGAAAATTTGCTTAGTAATGACACCTGCAGTGATGACCCTAATGTACTTAGACTAACATCCTTCTGCAAAAATTAGCAGCCTGCACATTTGCTGGAATGAGCATGGAACCTTGTTTCACAGAACACAATCCTCGACATATTTTTGCTGTTTTGGAAGATCAGTTATTTTATGAGCTTTTTCAGAAAAGAGTGTGAAAAATGAATTTCACTTCCAAAAGAGTCTTTAAAAATATATTTCCCATACAACTATGTCTAAGCATGTTAGACTCCATCACATTCTCATACAATATTTGCAGCAGGTTTTCTAGGAAGAAAAATAGCTGTAAGGCTATTTAAATCTAGTAAGAGGCTGACGGACATCAATCTGCCAGAATTAATCATGATGAAAAATTAGAGGAAGCTAGTGTCGATTTATAGTCATTACTCTTAGGTTAATTAGCTGCCTGGCATTGTGTAAATTCTACTCTTTTGTGGAAATATTCAAATGTGAGATGCAAACAGAATTAGTATGTTTGGATGTCTTGCATTCAGTGTCACAGTTAAAGCACACCACATCCCGTTTTACACATACAACAAAACAAATATGTTTTCAAATAATTCTGTGATTAAAGTCATCATTCGTGATCTGAATAAATGGGAAAGACACAGAAATAGAAAGTCAGCATGGCTAGTGTCTCACCTGATTCTTGAGATCTTCAATGACTGGATAGAATTTGCTATAATCTCTTCCAGCTCCGCCATCCCCAGACCTGGGCCCAAATTTCTCATACCACTCCTTGATTTTGTTCTCTAGGTCAGCGTTGGCCTCTTCCAGGGCTCTGACTTTATCCAGGTAATTGGCCAGCCGGTCATTGAGGTTCTGCATGGCTTGCTTTTCACCTCCAGAGAAAAGCCCCCCGTCACCAAGGCCACCACCCACGCCACCACCATAGCTGTGGAAACCTCCACTAGCGCCTCCACCGTATCCCACACTTCCGCCGAAGCCAGAACCCCCACCAAAGCCAGAGCCCCCACCAAAGCCAATCCCAGAACCTGAAGCTCCTCCAAAGCCGCCCCCTATTGAGCAGCTACCAAACCCCCCTCCAAAGCCTCCGCTTGCGCCCCCACTCAGGCCATAGCTGCCGGCCCCTCCTTGGAAGCCCCGGGCAGAGCCTCCCCGGAGACCAATTCTGCTTCCGCTGCTGAAGCTGCTGCCACCAGCAGACACTCTGACCGAGCTGCTGCCTCCAGCCCTGGAGGAGGACATGCGAGATGAGCAAGACATAGCGTTCCTGCGAAGGTCTGGCTTGTCCAGGTGAGTAGGAGAGGTGATCGTGAAGAACCTATTTGCAGGCTGCCTTTTGGGCCCTTATATACACACTTTTAGGGTGTTCCTTTGCCGTGTCACTTCTTAATCCGTGTAACACCTTTGCTAATCTGCAGCTGGATAATTTTTTTCCCTCTGAACCCACTCTACTGGCTCATNCAAAAAACACCCCACCAAATTCACATATAATTTTCTCATGATTACTTTTTTTCCTCCTGGTTACAGAAGTTGAAAGTCCATCCAGATGGAATTTATTTTATTTTTATAGAATGGGTGTGGGGGAACCTTTGTAGGCCAGCATTGTTGATTAACGTGGACCCCGTTCCTACCTCCTCGTGGTTCTTCTTCAGGTAGGCCAGCTCCTCAGTGAGGCTCTCAATCTGCATCTCCAGGTCAGAGCGAGTCATGGTTAGGTCATCCAGGACTTTCCGCAGGCCATTGATGTCAGCCTCCACGGTCTGCCGGAGGTGCAGCTCATTCTCATATCTGGAAGAGTACAGTACAGCCTGTTTCAAAGAGTGCAGTGCGTTCTCACATATGGAAGAAAATGTTTTCTCCCCTGAGCAATTTGATCAATGAACGATGTTTTCTCTTGGGAGTTTTCCCCTTGTAAAGCAAAACCTGAACCATACATTAACTCTATTGACGGCCAATATTTTTGATAGCAAAAATTTCATCCTGAAATTGCCTTCATTCTGTTCTTGTTTGTGGAATGAGGGTTTTGTAAAATGTACCCTTGTGAATTTAGGTCTTGATCCCCTAGAAGATTGCTTTAAAATTTAGAATAAACTAAGCCAAGGGATTGAATTTTATTTTTCCTACAATGTTTGTTTTCAAGTCTTCACTTTTCTTACTTCAGTCTGAAGTCATCAGCAGCCAGTCTGGCATTGTCAATTTGCAGAATGATCCCGGCATTTTCAGTGGTGGCAGTAATGATCTAGAAAAGACAATAACAGTGAATAAATCATGGTTGCTTTTTTTTTTTAAACCTATGTCTACATGTCCATCTGTGAGAGTAGATGTCTCCTGAGTTAACCTTTAAAGGTGAGTTGCTTTGAAAATTTGCTTAGTAATGACACCTGCAGTGATGACCCTAATGTACTTAGACTAACATCCTTCTGCAAAAATTAGCAGCCTGCACATTTGCTGGAATGAGCATGGAACCTTGTTTCACAGAACACAATCCTCGACATATTTTTGCTGTTTTGGAAGATCAGTTATTTTATGAGCTTTTTCAGAAAAGAGTGTGAAAAATGAATTTCACTTCCAAAAGAGTCTTTAAAAATATATTTCCCATACAACTATGTCTAAGCATGTTAGACTCCATCACATTCTCATACAATATCTGCAGCAGGTTTTCTAAGAAGAAAAATAGCTGTAAGCCTATTTAAATCTAGTAAGAGGCTGACGGACATCAATCTGCCAGAATTAATCATGATGAAAAATTAGAGGAAGCTAGTGTCGATTTATAGTCATTACTCTTAGGTTAATTAGCTGCCTGGCATTGTGTAAATTCTACTCTTTTGTGGAAATATTCAAATGTGAGATGCAAACAGAATTAGTATGTTTGGATGTCTTGCATTCAGTGTCACAGTTAAAGCACACCACATCCCGTTTTACACATACAACAAAACAAATATGTTTTCAAATAATTCTGTGATTAAAGTCATCATTCATGATCTGAATAAATGGGAAAGACACAGAAATAGAAAGTCAGCATGGCTAGTGTCTCACCTGATTCTTGAGATCTTCAATGACTGGATAGAATTTGCTATAATCTCTTCCAGCTCCTCCATCCCCGGACCTGGGCCCAAATTTCTCATACCACTCCTTGATTTTGTTCTCTAGGTCGGCGTTGGCCTCTTCCAGGGCTCTGACTTTATCCAGGTAATTGGCCAGCCGGTCATTGAGGTTCTGCATGGCTTGCTTTTCACCTCCAGAGAAAAGCCCCCCGTCACCAAGGCCACCACCCACGCCACCACCATAGCTGTGGAAACCTCCACTAGCGCCTCCACCGTATCCCACACTTCCGCCGAAGCCAGAACCCCCACCAAAGCCAGAGCCCCCACCAAAGCCAATCCCAGAACCTGAAGCTCCTCCAAAGCCGCCCCCTATTGAGCAGCTACCAAACCCCCCTCCAAAGCCTCCGCTTGCGCCCCCACTCAGGCCATAGCTGCCGGCCCCTCCTTGGAAGCCCCGGGCAGAGCCTCCCCGGAGACCAATTCTGCTTCCGCTGCTGAAGCTGCTGCCACCAGCAGACACTCTGACCGAGCTGCTGCCTCCAGCCCTGGAGGAGGACATGCGAGATGAGCAAGACATAGCGTTCCTGCGAAGGTCTGGCTTGTCCAGGTGAGTAGGAGAGGTGATCGTGAAGAACCTATTTGCAGGCTGCCTTTTGGGCCCTTATATACACACTTTTAGGGTGTTCCTTTGCCGTGTCACTTCTTAATCCGTGTAACACCTTTGCTAATCTGCAGCTGGATAATTTTTTTCCCTCTGAACCCACTCTACTGGCTCATTCTCTGAAGCTAGGTCAGAGCCTCCGGGCCTCTACTAAATTAAGAAAAGAAATAAGGTGGAGCAAAACAAAAAAATTTTTTTCAGAATTACAGTTTTAATCTTTCAGAGGTTTGGTGACTGATAACTCTTTTCTGAAAGAGTAATTGTGTTAAATTTGCTTCACGATTTCCCAATTGCAGGGCATATCCCCAGATTAACAGATGTAATTAAAGTATACTTAATATGATGAGAATGGAAATTTCCCATCAAACTTGTGACTTTTTGTTCATATTGCTCTCTTTAAATTGAAATGAGCTTTAGCATCAGCATTTCTTTTGGATTTGCTTGTCCTTCTCTGATTGTTTCAATTGCCTATTTCTAAGGTTTTTGACGTTTGTGATCGTAGATGATTGTTTTTCTTTGTATAATATTTTCAAATCGAATTAGATATTTTTACTGTTACCAAGAAACTCTGAAACAATAGTACTCCACATTTATATGTATGCATTATTAGATCTTAATGACATTTATTTGCTCAGAGAAAGTCTAAGAAAGATTGAGAAAGTGTTGAGGCAGGTTGTTTTAGTATCAGATCAGAGTTAGTGGTGTGATGCTGAGCTGCAAAGATGCTTTTCTTTCTGATTGAACTGGAGTATGATATAATGATACTGGTGACTTAAAAAATAGTCACAGCCTAGAAGTTGAGAGTTATATTTTGTTCCCAGGCTTCAGGTCCTAAAAATTCCCACCAACTAAAGCATGACTCTCTATTTCTAGGTTGCGACTATTATTTTTAAGTCAACAACATCAACTTCCTTCTTGAGACTCAGATCTTAAGAATTGAAGAGATAATGTTGATTTTGTTGATAACTAGAGAAGAGGATCTGAATCCCTTCTTTTAAAATTTATTCATTCATTCATTCATTTATTTTTGGCTGCACCATGAGGCACTCAGGATCTTAGTTCCCCAACCAGACAGCAAACTGTGTCCCTTGCAGTGGATGCGTGGAATCTTAACCACTGGACTGCCAGGAAATTCCCTAAATTTAGTTTATTTTTTATTTTCTTAAAAAAATTTTTTTTATGTGATTCACTTCTGAGTACCAGTGTTAGGCTTGGATACCTGTTTTGCAGGTACCCAAATCTGTAGTTTCCAGTCTACTCTCTGCTCAGGTTTTTTCTGTTTTTGTTTAAAAGATATTTAGAAAAGAGGATCTAAGGCCGCTTCTGATAACTAATGTTATGGTTGAGATCATATTTCATAGATACTGAAATCTAGAATCCTCCCCCACTGTTCACTTTCTGCTTCCTGTTTTTCTGTCCCTTTGTTCTTTAGATTATTTTCCATTTGCCTCTGCTAGTAGTTTCGCTGGTTTGAAAGTGGGGTTTTTTTGTTTTGTTGTTGTTTTTTTTCTTTTTAGATAAATACTGCATGATTCTATTTATATGAGGTACCTGGTATAGTCGAATTCAGAGACCAAAAATAGAGTGGTTGTGACCAGGGACTGGGGGAGGGGAAATTAGTTGTTTAATGGGTACCGGGTTTTAGTTTTGCAAGAGAAAGGAGTTCTGGAGGTTGGTCACCTAACAATGTGAATGTACATAACATTCCTGAACTGTACACTGAAAAATCATTTAGATGGTAAATTTTACGTTATGGGCATTTTGCAGCAATTTTTAAAAAGTGGTTTTTTGGGGGGGAAGGTATAGATGCTTTCAAAAATATTTCTTGGCTTGCTGAGTTTTAGGTCCAAGTCGCTGACTTTTATTTACAACTTTCTTGCTTATCTCGGCAGTCTCTGTTAAACTGTGTGCATGCTTGAATCTTTATATTCAGGTGTTTGTTGTCTAGCGTTTTGCCTGCTTTGAATTCTTCCTTAGACTGCCTTTGATGGGGACGTATTATCAAACAGGAGATTGTTCCTTTCACTGCGTAACTCTTTAGGTTCTTAGCTTTTAGGCTCTACTGCCTTGATATTTGCAGTAATGGTGTGTCACTGTTTTTACTTTTAGCTTTGAGGGTTCAAGGTGTTTCCTAAACTTTAAATCGTTAAACTGGGAGTAGTTCTCATTACACTGTACTAAGGTAAGTTAAAAAATGCACCACCCATTAAACTACTCTGGTCACCTTGCCTAATCTCTCCCCAAAGCTATGAAACCAAAGAAGGAAGTCTAAACACTAATGGGTAAATTATATGCAAATATTAGGGTTTGGGGAGGAACAGTCCCTTTCTTTTCCTTCCTTTTCAAATGGTGGAATGTAATCTTTCCACTTTCATAAAGGCTGGCATTTGGCTAAAAAGTATAAAGAAAGGCACAATACCTAAGTGAAAGAAACGTGATGAAACTTAGAAATTTCAGATCCTGGGTAGAAAGAGCTTTAGATGAGAAGAATGAGAAAAGACAAAGTTTAGCAGTATCTTCGGCCTCTGAATTTTGCCTGCGGTTTGTGGAGTTTTTCTATAGCTGTCATCTGAGTTGTAGAAGTTTCAGTTTGGCAACTTTATGTACTGTATGTTTTGGCATATTTAGATATTTGAGTCTTAACTGAGGAAGCTTGAAATGACTGAGGTATTCTTATTTCTTATTTTTAGCTTTCTTCTTGATACAATTTTAAATGTTGACATCTATCTCTTCTTTGTTTTTAAAATTCAGTTTAAAAATTCACTTATTGTGGAAATTCTCTGGCAGTCCAGTCATTAGAACTCAGAGCTGTCATGCTGGGGCCTGGGTTCGATCCCTGGTCAGGGAACTAAGATCCCGCAGGAAAAAAAAATTAAGTGATTCTGAGATGCTTCTCTGATATTATTCTTTTATTCTTTATACTTTGGAGATGACTGCTGGGAAAGGCATTTAGTAAGTAAAATGGCCATTGTGTGTGTGTGCTCAGTCATGTCTGACTCTGTGTGACCCCATGGACTGTAGCCTGCCAGGATCCTCTGTCTATGGAACTTTCCAGGCAAGAATACTGGGTCAGGTTGCCATTTCCTACTCCAGGGGATCTTCCTGACCCAGGGATCAAACCTGTGTCTCCTGCATATCCTGTGTTGGCAGGTGGATTCTTTACCACGAAGCCACATGGGAAGCCCGGCCTCAAATTCTTTACCTAATGAGGCAGTGGGTAAATAAATGTGGAGATAAACCCATAGGAGTTCCCTCTGTTTGGATTTCCTTAAATGCATTTTTATGCTTTCTTTTTCTGTTTCTATGTGCCTTTTCTTTTAAATAGTGACTCTATTCAGCAGACTAATCTAGATTCCGTGAGTTGCAAACTGTCTGGAATGTTGGTATTTCATGAATTAAAGAATTTTAATCACGTATGTAAACAAAGTGTTGCTTGAAGTGTTAGAATTCTTTAATAAACCTTAGTCTCTGTTGTTCTCAGACATCCCTGAATTTAATACTTACTTTGTTTACTTAAAATAATGATTTACCGAAGATTACACATTAGTTCTCGGCATTTCTTTCACCTGTAAAATGAAAGCTTTCAGAATCTGATAAGGTTCTAGTGAAACAGAACGTTCAGGAATGCTGGCTTCAGTGCCTGGCATCCAGTAGTTTTTAAATATATAATTGTTTAAAAGCAATGGACTGAATCCTGGGTATCCAGGCTCCCAGCTCAATGCTCTGCCTTCAGTTCCATGTATGTTTGATTACTTTGTGATTAGCAGTTTATTTATTTTTGTATTTTTACCTGTGAAGAATCATATAAATGACACTTCACTGTAGCACCTGACTTTTACAATAAATGCAGAATGATTTGCCAATAGTAACCATCAACATTTTTTGTGTGTGAGATGGATTTGTATTTTAAAAGATTTCAGAGGAATAAGCTGCATGTTTTTAGATTAGGAGGAAAACTAAAGAATATGGCATATTGCCCCCCATTAATCTTTTGAGTTAATGATAGAATGATCTCAGGGTATCTACCAGGTTCTGTTCATTCCAGAGAATATTGAGATAAAAGCACAAGATCACGTTAGCTAAGGGAAGGAAGTGGGCACCAGAGAATTTGTGGCGTGTTGGCAGAAATTTTGGTGGCAGAGAGCCAGGGAAAGGGAAAAGCTCCAATCTGATGTGTGCACAGTCTCTCTGTAACATGTGACATGCTGCAGAGAGTCACTAAGTATTCCTTGAAATGAATGAAATGCAGCCTGGCCTGACTTACTTCGTGAACACTTGGATCACTTTTGTNGGAAAAGCTCCAATCTGATGTGTGCACAGTCTCTCTGTAACATGTGACATGCTGCAGAGAGTCACTAAGTATTCCTTGAAATGAATGAAATGCAGCCTGGCCTGACTTACTTCGTGAACACTTGGATCACTTTTGTTCTCTACTGTTTGCTCTGCCTTCTAAGTCTATTTCTCCATCTTCCGGGTCTGTGATCCTGTGTGTGTGTTGGAAGGGTTATTGGTGAGGAGAGGTGCTACTTGTGGAGGGAACAGCAAGGACATGCCCGAATGAGCTGGGGCCTCCCCTGTAAGAATCATTGCCTAGGTTAGGGTCCTGGTGGTGTCCACTGTGAGCCCCACCAGGCTCAATTACTAGGAGGAAAAAATTTTTTTTGCAACAATAAGTATTCTGAGAGGCGGTTCTAGTTGGATCTGGCATCATCCCTAAATCAATTTCAACCTGGTGCTCTTGTCAGACACCAAAGAAGTTACAGATAGAGCAGAAATCCACCACTGCTGTGAGTGCTTATCTTCCTTCACACCTTCCTCTCCTTTCCTGAATTCCTTCCTTGTTATCTTTCCATTCTTCTCTTGGTAGCTTCAGTTAAGTGTGTCTGCTTAAGGCCTTTGCCTCCCCACCTGCATCTGTTCAGTGACATTTTGCCAAATTTTGTTCTGAAAGAAAATGACTCAGCTTTTGTACTTGAAGACTCTAGAATTCCTTTACATAGCTTAGTTCTCTAATTTTCCTGAAGATGATTGAGTCAGTTTATGGAGAATTAGGAGAATAGACAAGTGACTTTGTGCATGCTAAGTTGCTTCAGGCGTGTCCTGTATGGACTGTAGCCCGCCAGGTTCCTCTGTTCATGGAATTCTCCAGGCATGAGTACTGCAGAGGGCTGCCATTTCCTTCGCCAGGGGATCTTCCCCACCCAGGGAACGAGCCAGCTTCTCTTAGGGCTCCTGTATTGGTAGGCGTGTTCATTATCTCTAGCGCCACCTAGTGACTTAGTAGAGGTGGAGATTTAAGATGGGTTGAAGTAAGAATAGCAAGGAGAGATAAGAAAGCCTTCCTTAGTGATCAGTGCGAAGAAATAGAGGAAAACAATAGAATAGGAAAAACTAGAGCTCTCGTCAAGAAAATCAGAGATACCAAGGGAATGTTTCATGCAGAGATGGGCACAATAAAGAACAGAAATGGTATGGACCTAACAGAAGCAGACGATATTAAGAAGAGGTGGCAAGAATACACAGAAGAACTATACAGAAAAGATCTTCACGACCCAGATAATCACGATGGTGTGATCACTCACTTAGAGTCAGACATCCTGGAATGTGAAGTCAAG
>SJYW01032924.1:22539-37015 GCA_006410735.1 Raphicerus campestris
TTTTTTTTTTTTTTTTGGTCCAAGACTATCTTGCGAATTCTAATTCTGTTTAGACATTTCAAAGACAGTGCGTCAGATTACCCCAGCACCTCCGCCTCTGTGCCGGGTACACCCCACAGGTGCCCTGCAGGTGTCTTATCCCGATGCTCATGAGCCCAGGAAGGGCGCGCATCCTGCCAGGGGCCCAGGGGCTCTGTCGGCGATGTGGTCTGCCCACTTGCAGAGCGGCCCTTAAAATCACTGGGCTGCTTGTCCACTCAGCGTTTGTCTAGCGGGGAGTGAACATAACGCCTCAGCCTGCTTCATCGCCCGCCTGCGGAAGAGTCACCAAGCTCCCCCGGAGGCTGCGTTTCTCCTGCTCCGCAGAAAGATCTGGCTGCATTTCAGCGGCGGTGTTTACCTGTGCCCATCTTCCCAAGCCCCACGAGATACACCATCTCTTCCGAGCACACTGGCTCCAAATCCACAGCCCACCATCTCGTCTGTCCTCCACTGTGTTAGTCGCTCAGTCATGTCCAACTCTTTGTAGCCCCTTGGACTGTAGCCAGCCAGACTCCTCTGCCCATGGGATTTTCCAGGCAAGAACAGTGGAGTGGGTTGCTATTCCCTTTTCCAGGGGATCTTCCTGGCCCAGGGATCAAACCCGGGTGTCCTGCATTCAAGGCAGTTTCACCATCTGAGCTAGCGGGGAAGCCCACAAGATCTTTATAAAACGATAGGACAGGTGGGTTTGGATGCACATGGTAAGGCCACGTTTAGGGAGCTGCCACAAGCATTTGGAGATTGTGGAGACTGTCTCAGAATGCGGAGCAGTGGTGGGGAGATTTCTGTCTCCTGAAGCAGGAAAGGGGGTCCTGTGAGGCTTTCCAGTTTATCCCCAGAGAGCAAGGGTTGAACAGTGCTTGTTCATTTACTTCAACACAGATGCCAACTTTTGAGTCACATTTATTTACATGCAAAATTCATTCATTCAATAGCACTGGACAAGGATGGTTATCGCTAAGGCCCATGAAACTGAAAACTAAGAATCACTGAATGAATAATTTCCCCGGAGGAGGGCACGGCAACCCACTCCGGTCTTCCTGCCTGGAGAATCCCAAGGACAAGAGGAGCCTGCCGGGGCTACGGTCCATGGGGTCACAAAGAGTCGGATATGACTGAAGCAAATTAGCACGCATGCACGTAATGAATAATTTACCAAGTGAAAGTGAAGTTGCTCAGTCATGTCCAACTCTTTGCAACCTATGGACTGTAGCCCGCCAAGTTCCTCCATCTGTGGGATTTTACAGGCAAGAATACTGGAGTAGGTTGCCATTTTCCTCTCCAGGGCATCTTCCTGACCCAGGGATCGAACCTGAGTTTCCTGCATTGCAGGCAGATTCTTTACTGTCTGAACCACCAGGAAATCCCAACTTACCAAAAGTTCATTGTTAAAATAGAACATATTCCCCAATGATCAGTGACTATGATCATTTCGTTTGTTTTATAACTTTTCATTGATTTAAATATGACTTTGCCAAAATAAATCTAGGATTTGTTTTTTTTAGAGTTTCTGAAATAAATGAGCCATTATTGTTTACAGCTCAGGGCTTCCCTTGTAGCATAGTCGGTGAAGAATCTGCCTGCAGTGTAGGAGACCCAGGTTTGATTCCTAGGTGGGAAGATCCCCTGGAGAAGGAAATGACTACCCACTCCAGTATTCTTGCCTGGAGAATCCCATGGACAGAGGAACCTGGCGGGCTACAGTCCATGGGGTTGCAAGAGTCGGGCACAACTTAGCAACTAAACCACCACCACCACTGTTTATAGAAGAAAGAGAATTATTCTAATGATTGGCTTTTGCAGTAGTATTTGGGAATCCAGAGAAAATTATCAAATATTTAGAGTGGTTTGCTAATATTCTCTTTCTTGTGAGCTTTATTGCCAAAATCAGTACTTTACTTTGCTGCTGTTGGCCGTGCTACAAGGCATGCAGGTTCTTAGTTCCCTGACCAAGGATTGAACCTGGGTCCACAGTTGTGGAATCACGGAATCCTAACCACTGGGCCACCAGGGAAGTCCTTCACTTCCTTAGCAATGGCATCCCCCCCAGCTCCAGGCGGTGATGGTGACTATCTTTCCAATGTAAATTGTCCTCTACTGAATGTCTTTTTATCCCCAGCTAATTTTGAGGTTGTTCAAGGACGGGGACTGTGTTTTGTACATACTTCGATTCTCAGGCAGCTGAACTACAGTGGCTGCCTATCAGTTTCATGATAATTAAGAAGACAGCTTGTCACCAGTCGTCCAACTTATTTCCAGTGTCTTGGTTTCCAGCCTTTCGNTTGGATCTCCTTGCAGTCTAAGGGACTCCCAAGGGGTCCTGGCACAATCCGCACAGATACCGTGGGACGAGCGTGTTCTAACGTTCTTATACTCTTGTATCCATGTTGCAGTGTTCTATAAAGCGCCCCACGGGTGTTGGTGCACTTGCCGTCTGCTGGTGAACTTGTGCGATTTCATAGTGAAAAGCGTCAGCAGCTAGCGAACAGGCATGGGCGCACAGCATGCGTTGCCAGAGGAAACGGATTCCAGAGAAGGAAAGCCTGGGCCTCTGTGTGGGGAGCCGCTCTGCAGAAGTTTGGCTCAGCCTCACGTTCCTTTAAATAGCCGTCCTGGGTCTAGGAAGGCCATCCCTCTACTGTAAANAGAGGAAACGGATTCCAGAGAAGGAAAGCCTGGGCCTCTGTGTGGGGAGCCGCTCTGCAGAAGTTTGGCTCAGCCTCACGTTCCTTTAAATAGCCGTCCTGGGTCTAGGAAGGCCATCCCTCTACTGTAAACTCAGCTGACCCGACCCAGCCATGAGGAAGAGCCACAGGGCCACTGCTGCCTGGAGCTGTAGTCCCCCGTGAGTCCCTTGCTCGTGGAACTGAGGCTGGCCGCAGCGGCCCCATCTCTGGACACAGAGCCGGGTGAGGGTGGCCCATCTCCGCAAGGTCTGTCCCTCCGGCCATGCAGCTGGGCAGTCAGGTGGAGGTAAAAAGCAGAGTGGCAAGGCAGCCGTGCGTAGCCTGCCACTGTCCTTTGCACGCTCAAGAGGCAGTGTGGTGGGGAAAGTGATGCGTGACTGTCTATGTAAGCAGTGTGACCACAGTTTTATAAAAGAAATTATAATCAGATCAGAAAAGTATCTGGCGAGACATACATGAAATCTGTATGATGGGGCTACAATTATGAAGTGGGACTCACTTATTACTTTTTTAAAACTTCTCTCTTTAAAAACCTAATATTTATTTTACAATCCACCCCCCCCAAAATGACAAGTCCACATTGTGAGCAACAGTTCTGAAAATCCTAGTGGTGTGTGGGATTCTAAAGAGAGCGCTGCCTGTTGAATGCGCATGGTGGGGGCTGATCTTTCTGGGTCAAGGGCAGGATGCATGGTCTGAGCCGCCCCAGGTGCCTGGTGCCCATGTCTGAGCCACCCTGGGTAGGCCACCTGGTGTCCACCTCACTTTTCTTGGTCCCAAGCCTCACATGTCCCCTCTCCAGGTGTCCTCAGCCCCCTCTCCAGCCTGTATCCATCCCCTCATTCCTTTCTGGCTCCACCTACTTTTTGTCTGATTTATATTAGAAGGTAGGCTTCCCAGATGGCACAGTGGTGAAGAATTTGTCTGCCAGTGCAAGAAACGTTAAGACACGGGTTCAAGCCCTAGGTCAGGAACATCTCCTGGGGAAGGAAATGGTAACCCACTCCAGTATTCTTGCCTGGGAAATCCCATGGACGAGAAGCCTGGCGGGCTGGAGTCCATGGGGTCACAGTGAGTTGGATACGACTGAGCGAGTGGGCAGACATACTCACACACATTAGACGGTACCTGTACGGTGCTTTATACCCCATTAAACCCATGCTGAACACAGTCACACTCCTTAAATACTGTTGAAATGGAGTACCTAAGAAGATGGAGGAAGAAGGATATCATTTTCCATATTAGGCACAAGTAGGTTCACTTTCGTGCATTGGAGAAGGAAATGGCAACCCACTCCAGTATTCTTGCCTGGAGAATCCCAGGGACAGGGGAGCCTAGTGGGCTGCCATCTGTGGGGTCGCACAGAGTCGGACAAGACTGAAGCGACCTAGCAGCAGCGGGTTGTATGCATAGCTGCTACTCCTAATGTTTTGGGAGTTTCCCCTGACGGGTAGTCATCAGATGAACTCTAAATGAAGCAGCCGCCCTGTAAGGTGGCTGTGGTTCAAGGTCATAGAAGTACTGAGAGGGGCTTCCTTTGTGGTCCAGCAGCTAAGGCTCCTCACGGCCAGTGGAGAGGGCCCAGGATCGATCCCTGATCAGGGAACTAGATCCCACATGCCCCAGTGAAGATGGAAGATCCCGTGAGCTGCAGCCACGACCTGGTGCAACCAAATAAATAAAAGACATTTAAAAAAAGAAAAGAAATATTTAGGAACAAGTATTCCTCCTGTCTGTCCCAGGCCCAGCGATTTGGGGAAATGTAGCTCTGTCTTCTAGGCAAGTGGCCCGTGTGTAAAGGCGGCTGAGCTTTGGGTAAGAAAGGCAGAGTCCAGTCAGGGTGTTTGGCTTCTCAGACTGGAAGACTGTTCTCAGCCTTACGGTGCTGGTTACCCCACTCACCCTCTCTCCTCTCTCCTGAGGGTAGATCGGCCCGGCCTCCTAAACGTAGGACACATTGAGAAAATGCAGGAGGGAATTGTGCACGTGCTCAAACTCCACCTCCAGAACAACCATCCTGATGACGCCTTCCTCTTCCCCAAACTCCTGCAAAAGATGGCAGACCTGCGGCAGCTGGTCACGGAGCACGCGCAGCTGGTGCAGGTGATCAAGAAGACGGAGTCGGACGCCGCCCTGCACCCGCTGCTGCAGGAGATCTACCGGGACATGTACTGACATCCCGGACGAGGACGCGTGTGCAGAAAAGGGCTTCTCGCAGGGGTTTAGCGGCGGCGGCACCACCGAGGAGAGACAGGAGCAGCGCAGCTTTGCACAAACGTCCCCCATGGAAACCTTGGAACGACGGGAGGTGTACTGCCTAGGTAACCGGAAGGCTATTCCACGTTTTTTTTTTGTAACCACTTCTTCTGAGAGCAGTGCAGAGTCTTGAAATGCTGGTGAGAAGCAGCTACTAGTCAGGACTTGGGAGATGAGGGGAAATGGTGTTCAGCGGTCTGATTTTTAATGTGCCTGATGTGAATCAATGCAGATTTCTTTATATCGTGTTAGGAATTTACCAGTGAATTAACCTCAGAATACGTGGACTGTCTTCCCTTTTTACCCCTTTTTGACTGTTATGCTCTTTTTTAATTTTGAAAACTAATCAGCACTTTTTAATTTTTATAATCCTATAAACATAGATGTCTCCAAAGGTTAAGTATTTTAAAAGCAGTGAAATATTTATTTGGAAGACTTCGGTTCTGTTTCCTGAATTCGAAGAAAGACAGCGTGCAATTTTTGAATCACAGGATTTAGACTGTCAAAGAATGATTTCAGTAAGCGTATCGAAATGCACCGGTTGTCTTGTTTCACTTTGCTGTTTTTTGGTTGTAAGTAGTATGTGGAAAAGTCTGTTCCCAGGTGTGTGTAGAAAATTCCAGAAAGCCATGTATCAAGGCCCCTCTGGACTCGATCCCCTCCCTGTTTTAAGCTAGTACCTGTGGTCAACAGGAACAAGAGGGACTGAAGTGTAGACCACTTCCCACTCCTCTCAGCTCGGTTCCCTATCAAATCCGAATCCACCGAGCCGAGCTGTTTGGGGGCCAGGGTCGGGTCTCCAGGGGCAAACTGACAAGTTACTTGTAAATCTTGCTCCAAGTCCCCTCTGTCAAGGCAGCTCCTTGGTCTTTTTCTGTGTTGCTTTTCTAAATATGCAGCTTTGTTTTTAACCCCTGTTGGTGGCAGCTGCTCCCTGGGGTGGAGAGGACAAAGTTCCTGTGACTGTATAGCGTGGGGGTGGGGCTGGGGGTCTCGCTGGAGAGTGGGCCAGGGCGGGCCAGGGTTGGGGGATAAAATGGTTTCATTTGGTCTCAGGATTCACAACAGGCCAGTGGTTTTTGCGAGGATTTCTTTTCGCGAGGATTTCAAGAGTTGTTTCCTTTTCTGGCTACATATATAAGGTGGTTTTACCAAAATCTAAACTGTCTGATTCAGCCTTAAAGGTCAAGTTTTCAACCTCAGTCCAGTCTGGAGGCAGTGTGGATTATGGTTTTTGTCTAGAGTACATGGTCCTGTCCACCACTTGGATTAGCTGTCCCGTCAGAGTGCCTCCCCAACCCCTAGCTGGTTCAGCCCCTGGACGCCTCCGGGCCGGCAGCATTTTTGACCCTTGATGCCCCTCCCCCTCTGTCTTTAGGACATTTGGTTCTATAAAGTCATTATTATCTGCTGTTAAAGAATGGCTAGGACTGAATTTGAAAGTCTCCAAGATCAGCATTATCATACAAAAAACTGAGACTTCAGCTTAAAAAAAAGGAAGCCTCACAATTAGGACATCTTTGTACATATTACACATCCGGTGATGCCCTTATCTTTTTTAAGAAGCAATCAAAGGGCCTGCTGGAGACAAATGACAGCATTTCCGCTTTAGAACTGACGCCAGTCAGGGGTCACCCTAAGTCGGAAAGGAGGTAAGCCGAGTCACAGGTGCGCCCGTGTCCCTGCCCTTCCCTAAGATGGGAACTCCCTGGGCTGGCGAGCTAGAGGCCCGTGGCTCGTGCGAGGCCTGCGGTCTCGGGCCGGATCCTGTGCGTGCCGCCTTTCGCTCTAGTGTTTTGGGACAGGTCTACTCACATAGACATGGCTTTGGAAAGTGAGGCTCAAGACTCAGGCTTTCGGAAGACTTGTTGGTCCTGTTTAGGTTCTCGTAGGACCTATCTGAAACAGCTCCGAGCTCTTGCTTGCCATTGAGCAAGCTGACTGCCAGCCCAGGCTCTGCATCCATGGTGTCAGCGAGCATATGGTCCTCCTGGGGTCTGGCCAGACCACCAGGGAAGGCCATGGTGAAGCCACAGAGGACCTTGGCCTTAAAGCAGGCTGACACTGTTCACTTGTTAATAGGGAGAAATTCACTTGAAACAACGGAGCCACTCTTTGCCACTCAGAGTATCTGGGGTCACACAATCAAAGATTTCTCCGAGCACTGATAGTCAAATTATGGATGAATTATTCACCAGTTTATGGTAGTGTTTCAAATAGGAGCTATGGAAGGAGCACACTTGTTGCTTGTGAGGTTTTAGCAGACGTCAGCATAAGGTCCAGTGGAAGCAGGTTCCAGAAACTTCAGACAACGAGTGTAGAGCCAGCCGCCCGCGGTCCTGGATGCAGGTCATGGCGAGACCCCCTTTTACCACCTTGATCCACTCTTAAGCCATCGTTTAAACCTGGTTCTTCGATCCCTCACTTACCACCAAATGCCAAACTCCTCAGAGGCCACAGACTACTGGCGACCTTTGTCTGGACAGGTGACCATGGGCTCCTCTGGGCAGCATGGCTGCCCCCCAGTGGCCCTCCTCTCTGCCTCCTGGGCATTTCCGGTTGGGGGTCCCACAGGCTCACTTCTGCCCCTGCCACACTGCGAGAAGTCTGAGGGCTGCACACGCGGACACCGCCTCCCTGACGTCCAGTGTCAGAGGAGCAGTTTGACGACAGCCCTGCCCACTGCCTGCCTGGCCCCCGGAACCCTGTGACCTCTACACAGCTCTTTGGGGACAGGGGCTCAAAGCATCTTCCCAAAGAGGATACACGCATAGGTGTCAAAAGTGACTGTGAATCAAAGGCGAAGAATTCCAGAATGCCTGAGAGCTGGCCCTGTTAAAGTAAGCCCTTCCTTCCACTTTAAGAGTACAGAACGCGGCAGCCTACGATCTGAACAGAAGCTCCAGGCACAGGTAGGGCCCTTGGTTAGATGATTGATGATGAGAAAGCTATTAATTGAGCAGCTACTGTTTCCCCAGATCTACAGCTGGACAGCCACATCAATAGGGCCGTCACGTGCCTCTGTTAAATCTAAGGTCCACGGAGCACTGGGGCCTTTGGCACGTCCCTAGTCAGACTGTCTGTGATCAGGGCTCAGAGACTGTGTGCCCACCTCTGCTCTGTGCACCCTGAGACACGGAAGCTTACGTGAATTTTTAAAGGAAATTTCATTGTTTAAAGGGAGCCTTGGAAATTCCACAGTGGTACAGGGGTTAGGACTCCGTGCCTTCGCTGCCGAGGGCCCAGGTGACCGGCCCATGCAGGGCCTCCCTCTGCAGGTTCACCTGCTGGCCGAGGGGGAGCCTGCTCACAGGGAGATTCTGGCAGGCGAGGGCAGAGAGGCGTCCGCCCCGAGTGGCACCTGATCCCCTCTGTGCCTGGCTCCTTTCAAGCCACTCTGACACCAGGCACATTTTGATGGCTCACGGCCGGATGCACGACAGAGGGCTTTTTTTGTCTTGACCCAATGACCACACTCGTCTCTGGAATGTCTTAAAAAGTCTTGTTTAAATATAAGTCCATTGTTTCACCAGGGAGTCAGGTGCTTCCAGCTAAGACCAANTTTGCCACTCAGAGTATCTGGGGTCACACAATCAAAGATTTCTCCGAGCACTGATAGTCAAATTATGGATGAATTATTCACCAGTTTATGGTAGTGTTTCAAATAGGAGCTATGGAAGGAGCACACTTGTTGCTTGTGAGGTTTTAGCAGACGTCAGCATAAGGTCCAGTGGAAGCAGGTTCCAGAAACTTCAGACAACGAGTGTAGAGCCAGCCGCCCGCGGTCCTGGATGCAGGTCATGGCGAGACCCCCTTTTACCACCTTGATCCACTCTTAAGCCATCGTTTAAACCTGGTTCTTCGATCCCTCACTTACCACCAAATGCCAAACTCCTCAGAGGCCACAGACTACTGGCGACCTTTGTCTGGACAGGTGACCATGGGCTCCTCTGGGCAGCATGGCTGCCCCCCAGTGGCCCTCCTCTCTGCCTCCTGGGCATTTCCGGTTGGGGGTCCCACAGGCTCACTTCTGCCCCTGCCACACTGCGAGAAGTCTGAGGGCTGCACACGCGGACACCGCCTCCCTGACGTCCAGTGTCAGAGGAGCAGTTTGACGACAGCCCTGCCCACTGCCTGCCTGGCCCCCGGAACCCTGTGACCTCTACACAGCTCTTTGGGGACAGGGGCTCAAAGCATCTTCCCAAAGAGGATACACGCATAGGTGTCAAAAGTGACTGTGAATCAAAGGCGAAGAATTCCAGAATGCCTGAGAGCTGGCCCTGTTAAAGTAAGCCCTTCCTTCCACTTTAAGAGTACAGAACGCGGCAGCCTACGATCTGAACAGAAGCTCCAGGCACAGGTAGGGCCCTTGGTTAGATGATTGATGATGAGAAAGCTATTAATTGAGCAGCTACTGTTTCCCCAGATCTACAGCTGGACAGCCACATCAATAGGGCCGTCACGTGCCTCTGTTAAATCTAAGGTCCACGGAGCACTGGGGCCTTTGGCACGTCCCTAGTCAGACTGTCTGTGATCAGGGCTCAGAGACTGTGTGCCCACCTCTGCTCTGTGCACCCTGAGACACGGAAGCTTACGTGAATTTTTAAAGGAAATTTCATTGTTTAAAGGGAGCCTTGGAAATTCCACAGTGGTACAGGGGTTAGGACTCCGTGCCTTCGCTGCCGAGGGCCCAGGTGACCGGCCCATGCAGGGCCTCCCTCTGCAGGTTCACCTGCTGGCCGAGGGGGAGCCTGCTCACAGGGAGATTCTGGCAGGCGAGGGCAGAGAGGCGTCCGCCCCGAGTGGCACCTGATCCCCTCTGTGCCTGGCTCCTTTCAAGCCACTCTGACACCAGGCACATTTTGATGGCTCACGGCCGGATGCACGACAGAGGGCTTTTTTTGTCTTGACCCAATGACCACACTCGTCTCTGGAATGTCTTAAAAAGTCTTGTTTAAATATAAGTCCATTGTTTCACCAGGGAGTCAGGTGCTTCCAGCTAAGACCAACTTGGCCACTAGCCTGGCCTTCAGCAGGGGCTTCCAAGGACCCTGGAAAACCAGTCACCTGCAAGTGCCTCTTCAACCTGCACAGCTTCCAAAACGCGGATCCTGCAAGGGGGACGTGCAGGTGCTCCCAGCTCCCCATCTGCGCCATCAGAGCAGGCTCTGGTGTCACCTCCAGGCCTCAGACCCTCGAGGGGGTCGGACTGTGTCATCCCACCTTCGAGTGGAAACACCGGGCTCAGAAGGACTGCTGGGATGTGCGGATTGGGCCCCGGGGGTGGCTTGCTTCCACTCTCCCGCCCGTGCATCTAAGGCGGGTGAGGGGGCTTCAGAGTGGTCCCTGTGGTTGTCTGGTCCCCTGGCTGCACATGTTCCTGGAGGGGTTGCTTGCTCTTTAAGCTCACAGCAGCCGAGTTGATTCAAGAGAGGCAAGGAAACCGTACTGTCCTTAGATGCCACAAACTAAGCCACCAACCGAGGGCTTAACTGTCAAGAGGTGTCCAGGGAGGGTTTTCACAGTGCTGTTGCTGCAGGCACTGGACTGTATCTGTATTTGTTATTAAGTCTTGGTCCAAGCGGGCTTATGGGGCTCCCCTGGGATGCAGATTCTCGCCAACGAGATCTCTGCCTGGAGTGGTCAGCTAAGGGGACTCCTGCCTTAGCTCTCCAGACGGCACGGCCCGCCTGCAGCAGGGAGGCTCTGCAGACAGCCCCACTGGGATTGCGTGCCACCGCCTGCGCGTGCTCCCCCTTGCCAGGGCTAGGACTTCACCGGGGGCACGCTTTCCTCCGGGGAACTTCTCTCCAGGAAGATCCAAGATTAGGCTCCAAAGGTTGAGGTCTGAGTGTTGGCTGAGATTTACATTTATTTTTAGGCACCATTTTTTAGCACAATTAGGAAAACGGTTCTCAACCCTCAGCCAGGGACACACACCAGAGTACAAACAAGGGCAGCAGCTGGGTCTGGCTGGGAATACAGGAGGCCCTGCTGCTTCTCCGGGAACTGCCGACAGATTAAAGCGTGCTGCCGAAGGTGCTCTAAGGGAAAAAAAGACCACGTGCCTTCAAATTCATCTGAAGAGTCACATAGCGCTTTCCATGATGCTGTTTGTGTGGGGTGTGGCAGGTTCCTGCTTTATTCCCTACAGTGGGCTGCTATGGATGAGGCCCGCTTATTATAACAGAGGCTCCCCTGCCCAAGGCTCACTTCCACACGCCTTTTCCCGGCTTGAGGCACCCAGACCCCTCCGATCTAGACTGTCAGAATTTCAGTGAGGTGGGAAAAGTATAACCCCCTGGGGAAGAGGGGGCCACGTGATGTGGTTCAACTGGAAGACACGGAGCCACATGCTTCTGGAATCCTCTGCACAGAATGGACCACACTGCATCCACACCAAGGTCACATCTCCACTGAGCAACTTGTAACATCGAGGACCTCGGGGCCCCTGTGGCTGTTAAATGCATTAGTTGAAAAAAAAAAAAAAGTGAAGAAATACCAATTTTTTTATATCGGAAAAACAGCAAACTGAGACCTGGGTCAGGTTTTTTCATTTGAAAATGTGTTTGCTAGTTTGGGTCAAATGTGAACAGCTTCCGTTTCCCCCAGAGAAGGCAGCACAGCCGCCGCCTCCTCTCTTGCCTCCCCCACCACTGCCACCCCCAGCGGTGTGGCCAGCACAGCGCCGTGCCAGCCGCAGTGCAGACCAGACCCCACCACCAGCCCTGCCTCCTGAGACGGAAGGTGGGGGCCACAGGCTGAGAGGCCCTAGAGATGAGAAGCTGATCTTTCCCAGGAAAAATCATTCGCTTTGGGGAAGTTTCTTTTTAAAGGCACAGATGGTCTGGTCCTTTCATCAGGCCTAAAAACAGCGTACCTCACGTGGGATGGCCACCACTCACTGGCCTACAGTCACAGTATTTGTGCTGAGAATCCCCTTTTTTTTTCTACACTGTATGGTAAAAGGAACTATGTTAATAGCTATATCTTAAATACTGTGATTTGAGGTTGTTTTATTTTAATCCTAGTGTTTTACTTACCTACAATCATGCATCTAACAAGAAACACTGGGATTCCTCTGAGATCAGTGTGAACCGATGCGTACTGTTTAATAGCTGGGCTCCTGGACGTGCTGGAAACACACACTAAAAGCTGAAATGTCACAACAGAAATACAACCGCATGCGCACACAGGCCCGCCCCTCCCGGGACACCGCACGCACGCACGCACGCACGCACGCTCACACATCTGAGCTCTCCTCTCCTGAGCCGTCTGGAATTTATCTCCCTGTAAATCTGTTCTCTTCGTCATTTCGCATGTGAGCAGCAAGGTCACGCCTGTCTGTCTATCAGCAAGGCAGACCCAGGTTAGAAGCCGACTTCACGCAAGCAGGGTCGGTCCCGCTGGAGACCCGGAGCCTCTCCTATGGAGTAAGCAGCTGCCTACTCTTCAGGGAATTACTGCCTGGAGGCTGTTACCAAAGAGCTCTGCAATCTGAAAGATGCTGAGACAGGGACTCTCAGCGGCTGCTCCTCTGGCAGCCTCCAGCGGGAGGCACGGACCCCGTGAATCTCCCAGGCGAGCTGTTCCAAACCCGGCGGGCTTCTTCCCGACGCGGGTCTGCCTGGGGCACACAGGCACAGAGGAAGCTTCTGCCAGACGTGCAGCAGAGCCATGCAGTCCCAAAGCCAGGGCTGAGCAGGCCTCCTTGGTGTGCGTGGGTCCGTTACTGTTTCTGGTGCCTTAATGTTCTCAAAGCATTTAGGGGCTGACAGACCCCTTGTATTTCATACTAAACAGGAGCAATTCCAAAGCAGAGCTTTTCTGGGTAGGCTCCAGATGACCTCTGTGGCTCAGCCTCCTGGGTGTGGTTGGTGGGGCACCTGGGGTCAGGGAGGCCGGGGTACGCAGAGGACAGCAAGCGGGATCTCCTTGGTCACTTTCCTGGTGGTCGTGCCAGGCAATTAGAAAATGGCTGTAAAATAACGTTAATTTTTAAAAAATTGGATCGTATTCACTGTCCCTTAAGGAGACTGAACTGATCATGTGTATCAATTTCTGTCCTGAACTGATGGGAACTTATGTCTGGAATGTCCTACTGTGAGACTGATGAATGTAAAGAGTTAATTTCAGGGTACAGTACTGCCTTAATGGTTTTAAAAATAAACTATTTTTAAAAATTATTTGGGGAGTTTTGAGTGATGCTGTGAGATGAACTGCCTGTCTGGAAAAACAAGTACCAACTATAGGGTCTGCCCTGAACCCAAGCCTGCGGTTGTCTCCGCCTGTCAGGGTCCAGTAACAGAGCAGACCTCGGACAGTGCGGCCCCAGAAGACAAAACCCAGCACCAACATCGGTCAGTAAAAGCTCTTTATTCGTCCCCTCATCAGACATGTCTCTATTACCCCCAGGCAGTGTACGCTGGCCCTGCAGAAATTACACAATCGGACGGAGCAGTTCTACCCTCTAAGGACTGGGGCCACACGGCGAGCCCATGTCAGTGTCTCACCAGCTGCTAAGGTGGGGGCTGTGAGGGTGGGAGGCTGTGGTCCCTGAGTGCGGGCGTCTGGGGTCTGCATGTGGGCCCCGTCTCTGCTGGCTCCTGACCCTGGTGTTGCTGCAGGCAGACCTCAGGCCCCCCGGGCTGCAGACATGGCTCCCATGGCCCAGAAAGAAGGCCAGCACAGTGGCTCCATCTCGGCCCCATCTCTGACCTGGGCCATGGAAGCCCGCGTGGCCACGAGCCCTGGGTGGGCACCACTGCGGACCTGGTACCCGACTGCACTCATGGTTGAGAACTGCGCTGGCTGGCAGGCCTTGTGGAGGGGACTTTCCTTTTCTCCAAGTCTTGCTGAATTTCCTGAGGGAAAGCATCCACGTTGTCCTGGACACAGGGGAGGCAAAACCTCTTGGAGTAGAATAAACTGCATTCCTGAAAGAAGGGAGGGGAGTGCTGAGTGCCACAAGAAGCCAGTACAACATCTCCCAGAGAGCAGCCCTTCACTGCAGGCAGGGCAGGGGGCGAGGCAGGACCCCCAGACACAGCAGAGAGGAGCTGGGGGTGTGGGCAGAGCCAGACAGCAAGAGGGAGGGGGGGCACAGGGGCCTGGCTGCCCACCTCCAGGAGGGTGGTCCGCATCTAAGAGAAGAGCCGGTGGGCTGCCGGGAGGGCAGTGGGGGCAAAAGAGCCAGGGCCGGGGCCCCCAGGCCGTGGGACTGGTTGGGCGAGGCCCGCAAAGGCGGCCAGGAGGGGCGGTGCAGCCTGGCTTCTGCAGGGCGGGGCGCCGCCGTGGGCCGAGGATGAGCACAAGCCAGGCCCAACGGGCTGGAAACCCGAGGTCCCTCCCTCTCCTGGCTATCACGGCGGTGGGACAGGGGCTTGGTGACACTGGTGCTAGGAGCAGCTGGGGACGGGAGGGGCGGCCCACAGAGCCGGAGGCCACAGCCGCGTGGCTGGTCTGGGCAGGAGGTCAGCACTGCTCCACCA
>SJYW01032924.1:53318-96528 GCA_006410735.1 Raphicerus campestris
GCACACGCTGCACCTCGAGCCGACGATCAGGAACCTGCCCTTGTCGGGGGTGAAGGGGTCCCTCATCACGTAGCTCTCCTCCAGGAGGCTGCAGGACAGGAAGTGGGGGTGGAAAGGCCCGGCCTCTGCTGACAGGAACTGGGCAGCTGCACAGACCTCCCTGGGGGCTGCCCACTGTGGGTGCTCATCGTGGGAGGGGCTGGGGCTGGGCCCCCACTGCCTCCAAGTAGTAGCACAGAGGAACAAAGGGGCCAGGCTGGGACTGAAATGAGAGCTGCTCTGGGCTCCGTGACAGTCGCCGAGAGAGCACCGCTCCTCCTCGGCCCAGAGAAGGGCTGCGGCAACTCCACCCCAGACCCCGCCTGACTCAACAGCATGGGGCTGGGGGCAGGCACGAGTCCTCTCCCCGGCCCCAGGATGACGCCCTCTCCCAAATGGCTTCTGCGCAGGGAGCACGTGGAGGCTGCCGGTGGGTACCCTGCTGGCCTCCAGTGCACGTCAGAAAGGAGACCAACAGAGTCCTGAGGCGACACCCCCGGGATCCCCGCGGCTGGAGGGAAGAGGCCTGGCCCCCAGCACCCGTCCCACGCGACGGACTGGTCAGATCCTCACAAGATGGCGTCTGATGAAGGACGAGCTGAAGGTCAAGAATCAAGGCCTGGGACCCGTTGGCTCTATTGCAGGCCTTCCCTGGGCAGATGCTGGCCCTCAGGGCTCACTCCCACCAGAACAGGAGCCATGGGCAGGAAAGTCTACCTGAGGCTGGACCCTGGGCCGAACATAGAAGGAGGGACTGGGAGGTTCCAGAAGAGCCAGATGGCCCTTGAACCCTTCAGGTGTGGGTCACACCTCAAGCACCCAGAGCCTGGGCAGGGTGGGCCCAGACGCAACACCCAAGCTTTGTGTCAGATTCAGGCCAGCGAGCTCTGGGAAGGCTCCTGGGCTGGGACCCTGGTACTCACACAACAGACTGGCTGTCATGGGGCTGCTGCCCCTGGTAGCTGTACGGAGCTGTTAAGGCACAGAGATGGCACTTGAACACACCCAGGGGGTTTCGCTCTGTCTCACACGCCATCTGCAAGGCCAAGAGATGGGGCACATCACCCACAGAACCAAGCACCACCCACACCTCAAAGTCCCCACTGCCTGCTTCTTACCCACAGAGAAGACGGGCACCTACAGACGAGGAGTGTCCAGCTCAGGGCGGCCCCAAGGCCTGCCCAAGGCCACACATGCTCGTCAGGTGTCCATCAGCTCAGGGCGGCCCCAAGGCCTGCCCAAGGCCACACATGCTTGTCAGGTGTCCATCAGCTCAGGGTGGCCCCAAGGCCTGCCCAAGGCCACACATGCTCCTCAGGTGTCCATCAGCTCAGGGCGACCCCAAGGCCTGCCCAAGGCCACACATGCTCGTCAGGTGTCCATCAGCTCAGGGCGACCCCAAGGCCTGCCCAAGGCCACACATGCTCGTCAGGTGTCCATCAGTTCAGGGCGACCACAAGGCCTGCTCAAGGCCACACATTCTTGTCAAGTGTGCATGAGGTAACCACCAAGATAAGACTACAAGCTAGGCTAAAAAATGAGCCTCAAACTTTAAAAGCCTGAAATCATAAAGTACCTTCTCTAACCCCTAAATAAGTCAATTAAAATCAGTAACAAAGAGATAAATGGAAAATCTCCAAATATTTGGAAATTAAATGATATATTTCTGCATAAATCATGATTCACAGAAGAAATCCCAAGAAAAATTAGAACATCAGTTCAGTTCAGTCACTCAGTTGTGTCTGACTCTTTGCGACCCCACGAATCGCAGCACGCCAGGCCTCCCTGTTCATTACCATCTCTTGGAGTTCACTCAGACTCACGTCCATCAAGTCCGTGATGCCATCCAGCCATCTCATCCTCGGTCGTCCCCTTCTCCCAATCCCTCCCAGCATCAGAGTCTTTTCCAATGAGTCAACTCTTCACATGAGGTGGCCAAAGTACTGGAGTTTCAGCTTCAGCATCATTCCTTCCAAAGAAATCCCAGGGTTGATCTCCTTCAGAATGGACTGGCTGGATCTCCTTGCAGTCCAAGGACTCTCAAGAGTCTTCTCCAACACCACAGTTCAAAAGCATCAACTCTTCGGCAACATAGCTTGAACTAAATGAAAACTAAAATATCAAAATATACACAATGCAGTTTAAGCTGATTTTAGAGAAATTCACAGCTTTAAAGGCCTAAACTGGAAATGAAGGTTTAAAATAAGTCATCTAACTTTCTACCTTAAGAAGCTAGAAAAAGGCAAATTAAGCCCAAAATACACAGAAAAAAGGAAATAATAAAGAATAGAAATCAAAGAAATAGAAAATGGACAAACAATAGGAAAAAAAATCAATAAAACCAAAGCTAGTTACTTTATAATGTCAATAAAATTGATAACCTCTAGGTAGACTGATCAAGAAAGACAGAAAAATGATACAAATTACCATAATGAGGAACAAAATAGGGGATACCAAGACCACAGACATTATTAAGAGGGTAAGAGAGTGCAGTGACCTTTTCACCAAATGAATGTGAAAGTTTAGACGGAATAGACATATTTCTCGGAAAAAATAAACAAAACACACAGCAATTATCAAAAGTGACTCAAAACGGAAAAGACCTATATTTATTAAGAAAAGTGAATCTGTAATTTTAAATTTTACTTTAAGATGAAATAGAGGACCAGCAAAACTTCATGCCCAGATGGCTTTACCAGCAAACTGTCAAGCATTTACAGAAGTAACAACAACCTACAGAAACGGTCAGAATTACAGAGCAGGGGGGCTTTCCCGGTGGCTCAGTAGCATGGATACAATGCAGGATACAAAAGATGGATCCTTGATTCCAGGAAGATCCCCCATGTGGAGGAGCAACTAAGCCCACGCGGCAAAGAGCNGTCAACTCTTCACATGAGGTGGCCAAAGTACTGGAGTTTCAGCTTCAGCATCATTCCTTCCAAAGAAATCCCAGGGTTGATCTCCTTCAGAATGGACTGGCTGGATCTCCTTGCAGTCCAAGGACTCTCAAGAGTCTTCTCCAACACCACAGTTCAAAAGCATCAACTCTTCGGCAACATAGCTTGAACTAAATGAAAACTAAAATATCAAAATATACACAATGCAGTTTAAGCTGATTTTAGAGAAATTCACAGCTTTAAAGGCCTAAACTGGAAATGAAGGTTTAAAATAAGTCATCTAACTTTCTACCTTAAGAAGCTAGAAAAAGGCAAATTAAGCCCAAAATACACAGAAAAAAGGAAATAATAAAGAATAGAAATCAAAGAAATAGAAAATGGACAAACAATAGGAAAAAAAATCAATAAAACCAAAGCTAGTTACTTTATAATGTCAATAAAATTGATAACCTCTAGGTAGACTGATCAAGAAAGACAGAAAAATGATACAAATTACCATAATGAGGAACAAAATAGGGGATACCAAGACCACAGACATTATTAAGAGGGTAAGAGAGTGCAGTGACCTTTTCACCAAATGAATGTGAAAGTTTAGACGGAATAGACATATTTCTCGGAAAAAATAAACAAAACACACAGCAATTATCAAAAGTGACTCAAAACGGAAAAGACCTATATTTATTAAGAAAAGTGAATCTGTAATTTTAAATTTTACTTTAAGATGAAATAGAGGACCAGCAAAACTTCATGCCCAGATGGCTTTACCAGCAAACTGTCAAGCATTTACAGAAGTAACAACAACCTACAGAAACGGTCAGAATTACAGAGCAGGGGGGCTTTCCCGGTGGCTCAGTAGCATGGATACAATGCAGGATACAAAAGATGGATCCTTGATTCCAGGAAGATCCCCCATGTGGAGGAGCAACTAAGCCCATGCGGCAAAGAGCATGGGAGCCGCAACTGCTGAAGCCCACGCACCACAGAGCCTGTGCTAGAGCACCACAACGAGAAGCCCGCGCGCCCCAACTAGAGAGCAGCCGCGGCTCCCGCAACGCGAGAAGGCCCGCACAGCGCAGACCCAGCGCGGCCACAGGCAAGGAAGAAAGCACAGGGAGAGAGGAAGACTTCCACGGAGATTCTGAGGCCAGTGTCACATCAACAACCAAAACCGCCAGGATCACCTTGATACCATTAGCTGGACTGGACCATTAGCTGACACCTGATTAACTGACACCCGACGGCATCAACTGGAAAGACTAGAGATCTCTTCAAAAAATTAGAGATGCCAAGGGAACATTTCATGCAAAGATGGGCACAATAAAGGGCAGAGATGGTGGACCTAACAGAAGCAGCAGATATTAAGAAGAGGTGGCAAGAATACACAAAAGAACTATACAAAAAAGAACTTCATGACCCAGATAAGCACGATCATGTGATCACCCACCTGGAGCCAGACATTCTACGAACAAAGCTAGTGGAGGTGATGGAATTCCAGCTGACCTATTTCAAATCCCAAAAGATGATGCTGTGAAAGTGCTGCACTCAATATGCCAAGAAATTTGGAAAACTCAGCAGTGGTCAGGATTGGAAAAGGTCAGTTTTCACTCCAATCCCAAAGATGGGCGATACCAAAGAATATTCAAATTACCGCACAACTGCACTTGTCTCACACGCTACTAAAGTAATGCTCAAAATTCTCCAAACCAGACTTCAACAGTACATGAACTATGAACTTCCAGATGTTCAAGCTGGATTCAGAAAAGGCAGAAGAACCAGAGATCAAATTGCTAACATCTGTTAGATCACAGAAAAAGCAAGAGAGTTCCAGAAAAATATCTACTTCTGCCTTATTGACTATGCCAAAGCCTTTGACTGTGTGGATCACAACAAAGTGTGGAAAATTCTTCAAGACATGGGAAGACCACACCATCTCACCTGCCTCCTGAGAAATCTATATGCAGGTCAAGAAGCCAACAGTCAGAACCGGACAGGGAACAACGGACTAGTTCCAAATTGGGAAAGGAGTATGTCAAGGCTGTATATTGCATACATTTAACTTATATGCAGAGTATATCAGGCGAAATGCGGGCTGGATGAAGCACAGGTGGAATCAAGATTGTCGGGACAAATATCGATAACCTCAGATACACAGATGACACCACCCTTATGGCAGACAGTGAAGAGGAACTGAAGAACCTCTTGATGAAAGTGAAAGAGGAGAGTGAAAAAGCTGGCTTAAAACTCAACATTCAAAAAATTAAGGTCATGGCATCCGGTTCTATCACTTCATAGTAAATAGATGGGGAAACAATGGAAACATTGACAGCCTTTATTTTCTTGGGCTCCATAATCACTGCAGGTGACTGCAGCCATGAAATTAAAAGATGCTTGCTCCTGGGAAGAAAACTTATGACCAATATAGACAGCATATTAAAAAGCAGAGACATTACTTTGCTGACAAAGGTCCATCTAGTCAAAGCTATGGTTTTTCCAGTGGTCACGTATGGATGTGAGAGTTGGACTATAAAGAACGCTGAGCACTGAAGAATTGATGCTTCTGAACTATGGTGTTGGAGAAGACTCTTGAGAGTTCTTGGGATTGAAAGGGGATCCAACCAGTCCATCCTAAAGGAAATCAGTCCTGAATATTCATTGGAATGAGTGATGTTGAGGCTGAAACTCCAATATTTTGGCCACCTGATGAGAACTGACTCCTTCGAAAAGACCCTGATGCTGGGAAAGATGGAAGGCAGGAGAAGAAGGGGAACAGAAGATGAGATGTTTGGACGGCATCACTGACTCAATGGACATGAGCTTGAGCAAGTTCCAGGAGTTGGTGATGGACTGGGAAGCCTGGTGTGCGGCAGTCCACGGGGTTGCAGAGAGTCAGACACAACTCAGAGACTGAACTGAACTGATTATAGGAAAACTACAAAGCTATGACAAACCTAGACAGGGTATTAAAAAGCAGAGACGTCACTTTGCTGACAAAGGTCCATGTAGTCAAAGCTATGGTCTTTCCTACTGGAAAGATGTGAGAGTTGGACCATAAAGAAGGCTAAGCGCCAAAGAATTGATGCGTTCAAACTGTGGTGCTGGAGAAGACTCTTGAGAATCCCTTGGACTGCAAGGAGATCAAATCAGTCAATCCAAAAGGAAATCAATCCTGAATGTCCATTAGAAGAACTGATACTGAAGCTTAAGATCCAATACTTTAGCCACATGATGTGACGAGCCAACTCCCTAGAAAAGACCCTGATGCTGGGAAAGATTGAGGGCAGGAGGAGAAGGGAGCGACAGAGGATGAAATGGTTGGATGGTACCACCGACTCAATAGACCTAAGTTCGAGCAAACTCCCAGAGATGGTCACGGAAGCCTGGCGTGCTGCAGTCCATGAGGTCACAAAGAACTGGACACGACTAAGTGAACTCCGGGAATTGGTAATGGACAGGGAGGCCTGGCACGCTGCAATTCATGGGGTCGCCAAGAGTCGGACAAGACTGAGCGACTGAACTGAAGCCACCGAACAACGCAACAGAGCAATACCCTTCACAAACAAAATTCTTCAGCAAAATATTAGCAAACTGAATCCAATAATACATAAGAAGCCAAGAGCTTCAGGGCAGACTGGATTCCACCCAGGAATGCAAACCTGGTTCAGCATTGGAAAACCAGTGAACGCTACTCGGGAGAGTAACAAACAATATAGGAAGAAACAGGGCACCATCATTTCAGGAGACGCATAAATTGTAAGCGTGAGAGAATTCAACAGGATTTTACAAAATTCAAGGCTCCGAGTGCTGTTTCAAACCTTCCTGGGCATGTGAGGCCTCTTTAACTCAGGAATTCTCTTTTCCCAGAGTCCGCCGTACACCGTCCCTACAGCAGGCTGCGCGGCGTTTTCGGCATCCCTCACGCGCCCCTGCGCTCCCCCAGCTCCGGCCCGTTCCTGGCCGTCCAGCCGCCTGGCCCTGCGCTCCCCCAGCTCTGGCCCCGTTCCTGGCCGTCCAGCCCTGCGCTCCCCCAGCTCCGGCCCGTTCCTGGCCGTCCAGCCGCCCGGCCCTGCGCTCCCCCAGCTCCGGCCTCGTTCCTGGCCGTCCAGCCGCCCGGCCCTGCGCTCCCCCAGCTCCGGCCTCGTTCCTGGCCGTCCAGCCGCCCGGCCCTGCGCTCCCCCAGCTCCGGCCTCGTTCCTGGCCGTCCAGCCGCCTGGCCCTGCGCTCCCCCAGCTCTGGCCCCGTTCCTGGCCGTCCAGCCCTGCGCTCCCCCAGCTCCGGCCCGTTCCTGGCCGTCCAGCCGCCCGGCCCTGCGCTCCCCCAGCTCCGGCCTCGTTCCTGGCCGTCCAGCCGCCCGGCCCTGCGCTCCCCCAGCTCCGGCCTCGTTCCTGGCCGTCCAGCCGCCCGGCCCTGCGCTCCCCCAGCTCCGGCCTCGTTCCTGGCCGTCCAGCCGCCCGGCCCTGCGCTCCCCCAGCTCCGGCCTCGTTCCTGGCCGTCCAGCCGCCCGGCCCTGCGCTCCCCCAGCTCCGGCCTCGTTCCTGGCCGTCCAGCCGCCCGGCCCTGCGCTCCCCCAGCTCCGGCCTCGTTCCTGGCCGTCCAGCCGCCCGGCCCTGCGCTCCCCCAGCTCCGGCCTCGTTCCTGGCCGTCCAGCCGCCCGGCCCTGCGCTCCCCCAGCTCCGGCCTCGTTCCTGGCCGTCCAGCCGCCCGGCCCTGCGCTCCCCCAGCTCCGGCCTCGTTCCTGGCCGTCCAGCCGCCCGGCCCTGCGCTCCCCCAGCTCCGGCCTCGTTCCTGGCCGTCCAGCCGCCCGGCCCTGCGCTCCCCCAGCTCCGGCCTCGTTCCTGGCCGTCCAGCCGCCCGGCCCTGCGCTCCCCCAGCTCCGGCCTCGTTCCTGGCCGTCCAGCCGCCCGGCCCTGCGCTCCCCCAGCTCCGGCCTCGTTCCTGGCCGTCCAGCCGCCCGGCCCTGCGCTCCCCCAGCTCCGGCCTCGTTCCTGGCCGTCCAGCCGCCCGGCCCTGCGCTCCCCCAGCTCCGGCCTCGTTCCTGGCCGTCCAGCCGCCCGGCCCTGCGCTCCCCCAGCTCCGGCCTCGTTCCTGGCCGTCCAGCCGCCCGGCCCTGCGCTCCCCCAGCTCCGGCCTCGTTCCTGGCCGTCCAGCCGCCCGGCCCTGCGCTCCCCCAGCTCCGGCCTCGTTCCTGGCCGTCCAGCCGCCCGGCCCTGCGCTCCCCCAGCTCCGGCCTCGTTCCTGGCCGTCCAGCCGCCCGGCCCTGCGCTCCCCCAGCTCCGGCCTCGTTCCTGGCCGTCCAGCCGCCCGGCCCTGCGCTCCCCCAGCTCCGGCCTCGTTCCTGGCCGTCCAGCCGCCCGGCCCTGCGCTCCCCCAGCTCCGGCCTCGTTCCTGGCCGTCCAGCCGCCCGGCCCTGCGCTCCCCCAGCTCCGGCCTCGTTCCTGGCCGTCCAGCCGCCCGGCCCTGCGCTCCCCCAGCTCCGGCCTCGTTCCTGGCCGTCCAGCCGCCCGGCCCTGCGCTCCCCCAGCTCCGGCCTCGTTCCTGGCCGTCCAGCCGCCCGGCCCTGCGCTCCCCCAGCTCCGGCCTCGTTCCTGGCCGTCCAGCCGCCCGGCCCTGCGCTCCCCCAGCTCCGGCCTCGTTCCTGGCCGTCCAGCCGCCCGGCCCTGCGCTCCCCCAGCTCCGGCCTCGTTCCTGGCCGTCCAGCCGCCCGGCCCTGCGCTCCCCCAGCTCCGGCCTCGTTCCTGGCCGTCCAGCCAGCCTCCCCCGCGTCTCCACCTGGGGCCTTGCCTCTGGCTGCCCGGCAGTTTCTCTCTTCACCTTCGGCTTTCAGCGGTTTGAATATATATCTCCTTCTCCGCCCCCTCCCCCCTTTTCAACCTACTTATCCTGCTTGTGCTGCATTAAGCAGTTTGAGCTGCAGTTTAGGAGAATCCTTAACCATTATCACTTCGTGGATTTCTTCCTCAGCCCCCTTCTCTCTCGTCTCCCACGGACACCTCAACCGCAAGTGCGGAGAGCTCGGGTAGTGTCCCCGCGGGTCTCGGCCTCTGGGGTCACTCTCTTTGCGTTTCAGTTCGCGTCGGGCCTGCGCCCTGCCGTCAAGTCCACTGACTTTCCCCCTCGGCTCTGCTCATGCAGCCGACCGGCCCTCGGACGGCTCCAGGGCCCGCAGCGCCGCGCAGCGCGCGAACGAGCCGGGCGCAAGTTCCGCGGCCCGGCCCCACGGCGCCCGCCTCTGCTTCAGAACCCCCGAGTTCTGCGCGGAGGAAAGCGGGAGACGCCGTCGGGGGGGGACTGCCAGGCCGCGCCACTCACCTCCGCTGCCTCCGCGGCGGCGCAGCCCGGCCCCGGGCGCGTGCGCGGCCCTGACGCACGGCGGCCGCCGGCCTGGGCGCCTGCGCGGCGGGGGCGGGGCTCCGGGGCGGCTCAGAAGGTGAAGGCTCCGCCTGCCATGTGGTAAACCGGGGTTCGATCCCTGGGTTGGGAAGATTGCCCAGGAGAAGGGCATGGCAACCCACTCCGGTATTCTTGCCTAGAGAATCCCCACGGACAGAGGAGCCTGGTGGGGCTACAGTCCTTGGGGTCGCGAAGAGACGACCGAATGCCTTTCACTTTCGCTTCCGCCTTGCGGCGGCGTCCCACACCCGAGATCTGCTGTCTGGCAGGGGCTGGGCAGCCCTTGGCGCGCCTTGACTCGTTCACCTTGGCCTCTCGCCCTGGCTGCTCGGAGTCTCTCAGCTTCCTTCTCGAGCTTCGGTGCTGCCACTGTGCAGCCCCACAGACCGCCCATCCCCTGAGGTTTGTAGCCCCAGGCAGTTTCGCTCACCCTGTGCTTTCGGGAGAAATGCGCCGATCTTAGTTCTCCTGTTACCTGTCTCCTCAGTAGGACGGAAGCCCGGGTTCTGGGGCGAGCGCTGCACGCAGTGGTTACTGTGTCCTCTGAGACAGATAAAAAGGGTTCAAAGTCGGTCCTGTCCCTTCCTGCTGTCCTTAGAAGCTGTGTGCGCCTGGGACTTGCCACTGTGCTCCTCCAAAGCCTTGAAGTGACCTAAGTGGCCTGCAGTGCCCCTCGTCATCTGGGCAGATTCAAAAATAAAAACCAATGCTAAATAATCTTTGAATTGACCCAAAGAATGCTCCTGTCCGTAGTCTCAGGAATTAGCAATCGCTTTTATTATACTACTAGAACATGACCTCGACGTGTGCTTACAGCAGTGGCATTTGGGGGGCCCATTCAACGATTATATACTGTTGGTTTTTATTTCTGAGTTTGGCCATAGATGGACCATCTTGATGAAGCATTTCCAATATGACCTAAATCCACTCTCAGATATATGACAGCTTATCCTATGAATGCTTTCAAAGCCATTAGTGTGGACAAGTTCCTAGCTGCACTGAAAGTTAAGTGAAATAATATTCAAAGAGCAAGTCATGTGGTCTTAGGCAGAAAATAATGTTAATTTTGATTTGAGCTGTCCACAGTTATTGGTTGCACTCATTTCACATGCTAGCAAGTAATGCTTAAAATCCTTCAAGATAGGCTTGAAGTACAACAGTACATGAACAGAGAATTTCCAGATGTTCAAGCTGGATTTAGAAAAGGCAGAAAAAACAGAGATCAAATTGCCAACATCCGTTGGATCATTGAAAAAGCAAGGGAATTCTAGAGAAACATCTACTTCTGCTTCATTAACTACATTAAAACCTTTGACTGTGAACCACAACAAACTGTGGGAAATTCTTCAAGCGATGGGAATACCAGACTACCTTATTTGCCTCCTGAGAAAACTGTATGCCCATCAAGAAGCATCAGATGGGACAACGGACTGGTTCCAAATTAGGGAAAGAGTATGTCAAGGCTGTATGTTGTCACCCTGCTTATNGGCGGCTCAGAAGGTGAAGGCTCCGCCTGCCATGTGGTAAACCGGGGTTCGATCCCTGGGTTGGGAAGATTGCCCAGGAGAAGGGCATGGCAACCCACTCCGGTATTCTTGCCTAGAGAATCCCCACGGACAGAGGAGCCTGGTGGGGCTGCAGTCCTTGGGGTCGCGAAGAGACGACCGAATGCCTTTCACTTTCGCTTCCGCCTTGCGGCGGCGTCCCACACCCGAGATCTGCTGTCTGGCAGGGGCTGGGCAGCCCTTGGCGCGCCTTGACTCGTTCACCTTGGCCTCTCGCCCTGGCTGCTCGGAGTCTCTCAGCTTCCTTCTCGAGCTTCGGTGCTGCCACTGTGCAGCCCCACAGACCGCCCATCCCCTGAGGTTTGTAGCCCCAGGCAGTTTCGCTCACCCTGTGCTTTCGGGAGAAATGCGCCGATCTTAGTTCTCCTGTTACCTGTCTCCTCAGTAGGACGGAAGCCCGGGTTCTGGGGCGAGCGCTGCACGCAGTGGTTACTGTGTCCTCTGAGACAGATAAAAAGGGTTCAAAGTCGGTCCTGTCCCTTCCTGCTGTCCTTAGAAGCTGTGTGCGCCTGGGACTTGCCACTGTGCTCCTCCAAAGCCTTGAAGTGACCTAAGTGGCCTGCAGTGCCCCTCGTCATCTGGGCAGATTCAAAAATAAAAACCAATGCTAAATAATCTTTGAATTGACCCAAAGAATGCTCCTGTCCGTAGTCTCAGGAATTAGCAGTCGCTTTTATTATACTACTAGAACATGACCTCAACGTGTGCTTACAGCAGTGGCATTTGGGGGGCCCATTCAACGATTATATACTGTTGGTTTTTATTTCTGAGTTTGGCCATAGATGGACCATCTTGATGAAGCATTTCCAATTTGACCTAAATCCACTCTCAGATATATGACAGCTTATCCTATGAATGCTTTCAAAGCCATTAGTGTGGACAAGTTCCTAGCTGCACTGAAAGTTAAGTGAAATAATATTCAAAGAGCAAGTCATGTGGTCTTAGGCAGAAAATAATGTTAATTTTGATTTGAGCTGTCCACAGTTATTGGTTGCACTCATTTCACATGCTAGCAAGTAATGCTTAAAATCCTTCAAGATAGGCTTGAAGTACAACAGTACATGAACAGAGAATTTCCAGATGTTCAAGCTGGATTTAGAAAAGGCAGAAAAACCAGAGATCAAATTGCCAACATCCGTTGGATCATTGAAAAAGCAAGGGAATTCTAGAGAAACATCTACTTCCGCTTCATTAACTACATTAAAACCTTTGACTGTGAACCACAACAAACTGTGGGAAATTCTTCAAGCGATGGGAATACCAGACTACCTTATTTGCCTCCTGAGAAAACTGTATGACCATCAAGAAGCATCAGATGGGACAACGGACTGGTTCCAAATTAGGGAAAGAGTATGTCAAGGCTGTATGTTGTCACCCTGCTTATTTAACTTATATACAGAGTACATCATGCGAAATGCCAGGCTGGATGAAGCACAGGGTGGAATCAAGATTGCCGGGAGAAATATCAATAACCTCAGCTATGCAGATGACACCACCCTTATGATAGAAAGCAAAGAGGAACTACAAGAGCCTCTTGAGGAAAGTGAAAGGAAAGTAAAAAATCTGGCTTAAAACTCAACATTCAAGAAACTAAGATCATGGCATCTGGTCCCATCACTTCATGGCAAATGGGGAAACAATGGAAACAAGTAATACACTTTATTTTTGGGAGCTCCAAAATCACTGCAGATGGTGACTACAGCCATGAAATTAAAAGATGCTTGCTCCTTGGAAGAAAAGCTATGACAAACATAGTGTATTAAAGAGCAGAGACATCAGTTTGCTAACGAAGGTCTGTATAGTCAAAGCTATGGTTTTTTCCACAATCATGTAGGGATGTGATAGCTGGAGGCTGAGCACCAAAGAATTGGTGCGTTGAAACTGTGGTGCTGGAGAAGACTATTGAGAGTCCCTTGGACAGCAGGGACATCAAACCATTCAATCCTAAAGGAAATCAACCGTGAATATTCATTGGAAGGACTGATGGTGAAGCTAAAGTGCCAATACATTGGTCACCTGATGTGAACAGCCAACTTATTGGCAAAAACCCTGATGCTGGGAAAGACTGAGGGCAGGAGGAGAAGAGGGCAACAGAGAATTAGATGATTGGGTGGCATCATTGACTCAATGGTCACAAGTGTGAGCAATTGCCAGAAGATAGTGAAGGACAGTGAGGCCTGGTGTGCTGCAGTCCGTGGGGTTGCAAAATGTCAGACTGAACAACAACAGTTACTGATAAAATCCAAAAGGATTTAAAATATCTAATAAAGCTTTAGAAAAAAAATCGTTTCCCAAAAGAAACTGCATGTGAAATAGGCATTAAATCAAGAGAATGAAAAGACAAGCCATGTATGCACCCTGAGAAACCATATTTCAAAAGGACACACATGCCTTAACATTCATTGAAGCACCATTTACAACAGCTAGGACACTGAAGCAACCTAGATGTCCATCAACAGAGGAACGGATAAAGAAGTTGTGGTACATGTATACAATGGAATATTACTCAGGTATAAAAAGGAATGAATTTGACTCAGTTCTAGTCAGGTGGGTGAACTTAGAGCCTGTTACACAGAGTGAAGTAAGTCAGAAAAAGAAAAATCTTGTATATTAATGTATATACATGGAATCTAGAAAAATGGTACTGATGAACCTATTTGCAAGGCAGGAGTAGAGATGCAGACACAGGGAACAGACTTGTGGACCCAGTGGGGGAAGGAGGGGCGGGGGGAACTGAGAGAGCACCGCTGAAAGATATACGCTGCCATATATAAAACAGCGAGTGGGAAGCTGCTGTATAGGACAGGGAGCTCCACCCAGTGCGCCCTGACAACCTAGAGGGCTGGGGCTTGGAGGGTGGGAGGCAGGTGCAGTAGGGAAGGGACTTATGTATAGTTACGTTGTATGGCAGAAACCAATATGACATTGTAAAGCAATTAGCCTCCAATTGAAAAATTAAAAAGGCAAGCCATAGAATGGGAGAAAGTATTTGCAAAAGACATATATGATAAAGGACTGTTATCCAAAATATACAAAGAACTCTTATGAAAGCTCAACAACAATAAAAAGAACCCAGTGAAGGATGGGCCAAAGACTTTAAATAGATGCCTCCCCAAAGAAGATACACAATGGCAAGCAAGCATATGAAAAGATGCCCCACGTCCTGTATCACCAGGGAAATGCAAATTAAAACAGTGATAAGATACCACTGCACAGCCATTAGAATGGCCAAAATCTGGAACCCTGACAACAGCAAATGCTGCTGTGGATGCAGAGAGCAGGAACTCTCATTCATGGCTGGCGGGGATGCGGAATGGTGCTGCCACTTTGGAAGTCAGTTTTGCAGTTTCTTACAAAAATAAACATATTCTTACCATATCATCCATCAGTTGTGCTCCTTGGTGTTCAACAAAGGAATTGAACTTATGTCCATATAAAAACCTGCACACAGATGTTTACTACAGCTTTATTCATATTCATAATTGCCAAAACTTGGAAGCAACCAATATGTCCTTCAGTAGGCAACGGATAAACTATGGACAAAGGAATATTATTCAGCACTAAAACGAAATGAGCTGTCAAACCATGATAAGACATGGAGGACATGTAAGTGCATATAAATAAGTGAAAGAATCCAATATGTAAAGGATATATAGTGTATGAGTCCAATTCTATGACATTCTGGTAAAAGGCAGAACATTGTAAATACTATTGATATTATACATTTTTAGTTAAGTGAAGACTGAGAAAGATTTGAAAATTGAAAAATAAGAAATTGACTGCAGACTAGAATCTAAAGCAAAGCATTGCTAGTAGCAACAAAAGGGGGTATTCTGGAGGATTCATTCCTTATGCACTTCATCTCACTTAAGTACAACCTTGCTCATCCCTTTCTCCATTTCTTCCAGTAACATTAAGCTCCAAAGACTAGCATTTTTGCTTTTAGTGCTGAATGAAATGCCAGAAGCAGGCTTTAGTTTTTTAAAACTCTTAAAAGTACACATACAGAAAAATATGTACTTCCTAAGTGTGCAGCAAGGTGAAATCTCACAAATACAACAGTGTATCCAGCACCCAGGTGAAGTCTTCCACACTAGAGGTTTCTTCTGGCTCAAAGGAAAGGCTGGCCCTCTGTAGGGTGGTGGAGGAAGGATGCATTTAGAGAACTGAATTTATGGCCAAGAGACAAAATGCCTTTAGCTGTTGCATAGTTGTTTTTTTTTTTTTAAGTTGTATAATATTTAAGAGTATCAAAAAGACATCTTTTGGGGGATGTTAGTTCTAGAGGGCCTTGTAGGTCTTCATAGAACTGTTCAACTTCAGCTTCTTCAGCGTTACTGGTCAGGGCATAGACTTGGATTACTGTGATATTGAATGGTTTGCCTCGGAAATGAACAGAGATCATTCTGTCTTTGAGATTGCATCCAAGTACTGCATTTCAGACTGTTTTGTTGACTATGATGGCTATTCTATTTCTTCTAAGGGATTCCTGCCCACAATAGTAGATATAATCGTCATCTCTGAGTTAAATTCACCCATTCCGGTCCATCTTGGTTCGCTGATTCCTAGAATGTCGATGTTCACTCTTGTCATCTCCTTTTTGACCACTTCCAATTTGCCTTGATTCATGGACCTAACATTTCAGGTTCCTGTGCAATGTTGCTCTTTACAGCATCGGACCTTGCTTCTATCACCAGTCCCATCCACAACTGAGTGTTGTTTTCGCTTTGGCTCCATTCCTTCGTTCTTTCTGCAGTTATTTCTCCATTGATCTCCAGTAGCATATTGGGCACCTACCGACCTGGGGAGTTCAGCAGAGTACATCATGAGAAATGCTGGGCTGGAGGAAGCACAGGCTGGAATCAATAACCTCAGAAATGCAGATGACACCACTGTTATGGCAGAAATTGAAGAAGAACTAAAGAGCCTCTTTATGAAGGTGAAAGAAGAGAGTGAAAAAGTTGGCTTAAAGCTCAACATTCAGAAAACTAAGATCATGGTGTCTGGTCCCTTCACTTCATGGCAAATAGATGGGGAAACAGTGGAAACGGTGGCTGACTTTATTTTTCGGGGCTCCAAAATCATGCAGCCATGAAATTAAAAGACGCTTTCTCCTTGGAAGGAAAGTTATGACCAACCTAGACAGCATATTAAAAAGCAGAGACATTACCTTGTCAATAAAGGTCCATCTAGTCAAGGTTATGGTTTTTCCAGTGGTCATGTATGGATATGAGAGTTGGACTATAAAGAAAGCTGAGCGCAGAAGAATTGATGCTTTTAAACTATGGTGTTGGAGAAGACTCTTGAGAGTTCCTTGGACTGCAAGGAGATCCAACCAGTCCATCCTAAAGGAGATCAGTCTTGAATATTCATTGGAAGGACTGATGCTGAAGCTGAAACTCCAAGACTTTGGCCACCTGATGCCAAGAGCTGACTCATTTGAAAAGACCCAGATGCTGGGAAAGATTGAGGTCAGGAAAAGGGGACGACAGAGGATGGGATGGTTGGATATGGGCTTGGGTGAACTCCAGGAGTTGGTGATGGACAGGGAGGCCTGGCGTGCTGCAGTTCATGGGGTCGCAAAGAGTTGGACATGACTGAGTGACTGAACTGAACTGAACTTGAGTATAATATACACACAGAAGCAGGCTTTACAAATACAAGTCTTCTTAATTAACACAACACTTTGAGGTAGATGAAGGACATGTAGCTTCAGACGGTGCCACCTCTCTGCGTACAAAGCTTGTTCCACTCCTCTGAGTGAAAAACAAATCCAAGAACATCTATCTTGTTTTCCTGGGCAATGCACACTCTGGAGGCATGAATAACTGTTTCCAACTTGTTCTGAAAAATGCCTGCCCTGTGCCTGGAAATGTGGTAAGAATAAAGGCATCTTAAAAGACTCCTTTAGAAATTGATGCCATGTTCCAGGAAAACGACCTAAAGAAACCTGAATTTATAGTTTTCTCATTACTGTGTTTTCCTGATGTTAACCTAAAACAATAAAACAGCCCGTTATTTTTACCAGAAAAAAATGGATTCATTCAGGAGCAGCAATGAACTGCAGTTTGGGACAAGTAAGTCTGGTAGAACAAAGAAAAGAGAAGTCTTTAATAGAGAAGGGGTAGCTGAGAGGGGCTGTTATGATAGGTTTTCACTGGCTAAGCTGTGACAGCCTCTCATTGGCTACGTAGTTGCCAGGCAAGGAGAAAATCTTTCTTCCTCCTGCATCACTTCCTGCCAGTACTTCTCTTCCAGTTGGGATCTGTGTTGACCGGAGTGGGGTGCCGGGGTCCAGCCCCGGTGGGTCCAGGGAATTCAAAGCGGAGATGGCGTTGGCGAGGAAAGATTTGTTTATTTATATTGAAATATAAGATTAGATTAGGAAGAAAAAGTGTAGTGGGGAAATTAGGTGGAGAAAGAAGGCTGAATAACTTGGCTTAGGGGAAAGGCCAATAAAATCTCTGAACAACAGATTTGCACCATCTACGTGGGGCCACCGGCGCCTGCTTGAATCTCTAAGGGTGCCCCACCTTGGGCTCCCTTTTGCGCAGGGCTTGAAAGCAGGGACAAGTAAGTAGACTTGGCGGAACCCCCCCCACCCCCGCCCCGTCCAGATGGGAATTCAGCCTGAAATTAGAGTGAAGAGGAGAGGAAAGAGAGAGAGACATGGGGGAAACTAATCCAGCGACTAGCTCCGGCCTCTATTGTTCAGAAGGCCTTTTATACCTTTTTGATTGTACATAGAGATCAATGGGTAATACAAAATTATGCAGCGTTAGCAGCCCAGACTCTCATCAAAACCAGGCTTTTCTCTCTGCATACATAGTTGTATACACAAGTCTTAGGGAATTTATATCATCTTCCGGCCAAAGAGGGCCAATTTAACATTTTACAGCCTTTTTCCGATAAGGGTTTATCAACCAGAAGACTTATTTGTGTTGATCTTCCCAAAGGCTGGTGTCACTCTCAGAAAAGCACTAAATAAAGTTACATTCTTACATAGCAAAGATACAGCAACTTATAACAAGTAAATGTAGTACAGTGATTTACAGCCAAAGAGAAGCAATTAACTCAAAAGTCTAGTGTTGCTAACATCAAAACTACTATATATCTTTTTCTACATCCTGATTACATTGAGTAACATCCTTCCAGGTGCCTAAAAGATAAAGAATATGGAGGTCTGGCAGCAATCCTTGAGTCAACAGTGAAAACCCGTCACCAATATGATTTTTAACTCTTTAGAAAAGGCTCTGTGTCTTTAAGATGCTTTCAAGCATTGTGCCTCTCGCGGTTGGGGGGCTGTAAGCAATTCACAGGCTATAAGGAGTCTGGGGAACCTGTTAGGCAAGCTAGAGAGCTATCAGAAGGGGTTCAACTGAAACATCCCTTTCAAATGCAGAAGACTAAAGCCCTGAGTTGACTTTTTCCCAGAGAATATCAAAAGAGTGGAAAAGCAGAGTGCAGAGGCCGGCAGATTCTTATTTTTCGGAGGGTGGATGCTCAGGAAATGCCTTGGGGAACCCCTGAAGTTTGATCACGCCCTGCAATATGCCAGACTTCCTGCCACGTGACCCTGTCATGGGTGGGATTCCTCACACTGGCCCCCGGCAGTGGGGTATGCATGAGACCCCGCATCTGGCCTCCCAACTCCATTTTAGTGAGGTTTCCCTTTATTAATTCCCATGCTGTCAGTTATAATAGGCATCTCTGAGATTTCTAAACTATAAGAATACATATCATTGCTCTCTGACACTGGAAGGCCCCTGGCACTCCCTTCGTTCCCAGTACACATGGGCACAGCCCTGCGAATCTGCTAGACTTCTCACTGAAGGCACAAGTGGAGAGTCGTGTCTCCCCGGGGCACTCACCTGCTGTCCCTGCTTCCCATCCCCAGCCGCGTTCCTGGACTGCCTGCTTGGGCGGTGCCTTTCTGACTCTGGCACATCTCTGAATCATGAGAGGCAGTGCTGACTTGGGGGCTTATTTCCAGGGAAGGGGGCCCAAATAGTGTGACCCTGGGCCTCCCACACCATCAGAAGGGCTGGAGACTTGAGCTGATGCCTAATTTGGGAAGAATGTCTGGGCGTTCCCCAACCTCCCCCAAAGAGCACTTGAGATTGCCTTATCTGCCATGGGTCTTTCCAGCCTCTAAATGGGGCCCTGGACCACAGTTCCTGCACATTGTCAGGGCTTACACTCTACAATTCTGTGTTCCATGGGCGAATGCACCTGACCGGAGCCTAATATAAAGAGTTAGCCCCAGTTTTCCACTCTCTCAACCAGTTCATAAGTTGTGTACTAATGGGAGGTGCTAACCATGAATATGAACTTCCTTGGAACAGGGGATCAGAACCTGGGTACACCTGGGACTTCCCACCAGGGTAGATAGAAAACCCAGAACTGAGCTTCTGACTCTTAACTCTTGGGTGGCCTTGGGCAAGTCACAAAACTTCTTCATTTACTCACCTGATGAAGAAGGCTGCCCCCACAACAGGGAGGAAGGGATGGACGGCCTATAGCTGTGCATGGACCCAGACCTGCCAAGGTGTGAGGTGCCACGGGCATGCAGTGCAGATCAGCACCTCCAGGGTGCCAAGTGAAATTGAAAGTGTTAGTCAGTCGTGTGCAAGTCTGTGTGACCCCGTGGTCTGTAGCCCGCCAAGCTCCTCTGTCCATGGAATTCCCCAGGCCCACATACTGGAGTGGGTAGGCATTCCATTCTGCAGGGGAGATGAGTGACAAACACCTGGGAAGCAGCAGCCACCACCTGTGGGTTGTTCCCCTTTCCTGGCACTGGGTGTAGAGGGCAGGCACCATCTGTGTACCCACCTCATCACAGAAATCACCACAGGCCTCAAGAAAAAAGTACATTTAATTCACATCAAGCTTAAAGTGGCATCTACGTAAAGGAACATGCTTTAGGCTGAAAATACAAGAGCTGCTACAACATTTTCTTAACTAATGTGTTAAAAACAATCCACCAGGCCAAAAATAACCAAACGCACAAATCCTAGAAGTATATATGGTAACATACGTTACATGGAATATTTACAACCTTTCAGTGTGAACCCCTTAGCATAAACACATAACTTGTTGTTTCTGAAAACTCATGTTTCATAGACAGAAACATGTTACTAAATTGTACATCTATAACTTGCAGTGGCCTTAAGAGCAGATGGGAAGCTTCAGACTGCTGCGCCCTGGTCCACATCCCTTCATTTCCAGGCACAAGGGCCACTCCTGGGACCCCTCATGAGGCCCCTCCAGCCCTGCCCAGCTGGAGTGTGTGTGGTGGGAGTAAGGAAGCGGGGGGGGGGGGCTCTGCAGCCCCATCAGCAAAGGGAAGGGCCAGCAGGGCTGAGGGACCTGGGCTCTGCCCTCAACCACTAGCCCTGGCCTCCCAGCCTCAGGGGGAGGGGGGCCAGGACAGCAGGAGTGTTCACCTGCTACTTCTGACAAGCTGAGATGAGGTTGGGGGCCCTTTCAGCTCCCTCCCCCAAATCTAGGTCTCTAACCCTCTAAACTGCAGTCAGTGCCAAAGACAGCAACTTCGAAGAAAAACGGAAATGAACCCGGGACTCACAGATGGTTGCCCTCCTCTCTCCGCAGAGGCCACACTGCCCTTGACCCTCCTTTCAAGTCCCAAGTGTGGAGGCCCCCACGCAGACGCGTCCAGACGCGGGGTGCACTGTGAAGAATATGGTGGGAAACACACTGGGCCACGAAACGCCCCTCAACCCCAGAACCCAAGCATTTGGAGAAGGCTGCCTGTGGGCCTCGACACTGCCGTGGATCACACGACGAGGTAAACCATTTTCTTCCCATTGATGTTTCTGGTCTTCAGCCCCAGGTAGCGGCGGCTGTTCTTCTCTGGCTGCCCGTACACCATGTTGATGAAGAACCTGGGCTCGTCCTCCGCCCTGGGCTTGAAGCACAGGCAGCAAAAAGCAGATCTTAGCCGGTGACACAGATAAGTCATGGCTTCCGCCTCTTCTGAGGGCTCCTCGTACACGGGCTGCTTCATTTCCTCGTAGGCTGACAAAATCACTGCTTGAAATAAGTTGATCAAGATGCAGATCATCACCAGCAAGAAAGATGAGAGGAAGAGGACCCCGAGAACCCGGTTATTGAAAAATTCCGTGTTCTCAAAAGCTGAGACACAGTAGGAAACTATTGTCTGGGTGGCGTGGATCATGTCACTGTAGTTCCACTCATGCTGCCCGAACACCAGGTACCCGAATGCCATGAAGACAAAGAAATACACGGACACCACCAATGCCATGTGGCAGATGCCAGGAAGGGCAGTCTGGATGGCCCTCTGAGCCAGACGCACATCGTAAAAGACCCTGGAATACCGGAGCGTCTTCAGGATCGTCAGAAACACCAGGAAACCCAGAATCACCCTCATGGTGTGGTCCACTTGAGCCACTGCATGAAAGGGAACAAAATCCTTGGGGTTTGATAGATAAGCCTGAACTACACCGATGGCCAAGAAGTGCTTTCTGAAAAAGAGCACGATCCACAAGGTGAAGATGCATTTTAGAGCAAAGTTGAGCAAATTATATACACTTTGCACGTAGGCAGTCCTTTCTTGTGTGATTATGTAAACCTCGTCTACAGTGTAGGCAAGAAAGAAAATGAAGATGGCCAAGTACAAGTAGTTTTCTGCTGAGTCTGTTGACTTTTTCCTGTTAAAATGAGCGAGCGAGAAGGAGTGCGCATTCAGGCTAGTGTTCACAATGCCTAACTGAGAGACCTCGAAGATGACCGAGATGCTGCAGAGAAGACTGATGTCTGGATTGAAGGTGGTCAGTTCCACCATCACAGACCAGGTCTTCGCATCCAGCCAGTGGCCTTTCTGGAGCTCGCTGAGCCTCAGTGTGGAATTAAACCGCTGCTCTGCTGGGAAAAAATAGAAGGCGTATCCTCCTGAGCCATAGGTGTGCAGCAGCCCATAGGCAGAGTACGCCCACCTCTTCTCTGGAGGCCTGTAGGTAAATCCTCTGGCCGGCTGCTCAGTGTCCCGCTTACTAACTCTATTCCACGACCCAGAGTAGTTCTTTGTGTCTTCTGGGTCAATGCCATATTCGGGGTGACAGCGAATCTCTCCTTTGAGGCTGCCCTCCACAAATTTCTTGGCCGGCAGACATGTCGTCTCTCCAGGTTGCGCCCTCTGCTGCCTCATCAGCGGCAGGCCAAGGATTTTAGAGGAGCTGTCAGGGACAAATGTGGGATTCGGGTCATTGTGGAGCAGAGGCAACAGCGCCCTGTTCAGCCACTGATAGATGTCTTCCAGCCTGGCCACGCCTGCCAGACCCACAGAGAACTGCTCCCGAATAAACTGATTATAGTAAAAGCTGTCAGTGGGACGAAGGACGGCGACTAGGCTCAGCAAGAGCGCCAGAAAGATGAAGTGAGTGAGGATGTAACTCAGGAACAGGAAAGCTCTTCTCTTGATCCTCTTCTTTCTTTTGAATATCGTGATTTCGTCTTGGGTGAGAGGCTGGTACATCCTTGAGTTTCGGAGCTCCGTGACGAACTGGTGGCGCCTGTCCATTTCTTCTGGGTCCTTCCAGAGGTTTTGCAACTTGATCTCAGTGAAGCGGTAGTTGCTGATCCATGAAAGGTTCTTTGAATACTTGGATGTACTTGTTCTGTAGCTTGACATAAGTATGACTTTAGATGGCTGCACTAGAAAGACTGACAGAGCGAATGCACAAATCGATGCAAACAGCCATGCTATTGACTTTTCGAGGCCGTAAGTCAGTCCATAGAATATGATGAAGAAGGAGGATATGCCACAGGTAAGGAAAACCAAGAGCCAGGCAACACAAACACACCATTGGGGNTCACTTCATGGCAAATAGATGGGGAAACAGTGGAAACGGTGGCTGACTTTATTTTTCGGGGCTCCAAAATCATGCAGCCATGAAATTAAAAGACGCTTTCTCCTTGGAAGGAAAGTTATGACCAACCTAGACAGCATATTAAAAAGCAGAGACATTACCTTGTCAACAAAGGTCCATCTAGTCAAGGTTATGGTTTTTCCAGTGGTCATGTATGGATATGAGAGTTGGACTATAAAGAAAGCTGAGCGCAGAAGAATTGATGCTTTTAAACTATGGTGTTGGAGAAGACTCTTGAGAGTTCCTTGGACTGCAAGGAGATCCAACCAGTCCATCCTAAAGGAGATCAGTCTTGAATATTCATTGGAAGGACTGATGCTGAAGCTGAAACTCCAAGACTTTGGCCACCTGATGCCAAGAGCTGACTCATTTGAAAAGACCCAGATTCTGGGAAAGATTGAGGTCAGGAAAAGGGGACGACAGAGGATGGGATGGTTGGATGGCATCGCTGACTCAATGGATATGGGCTTGGGTGAACTCCAGGAGTTGGTGATGGACAGGGAGGCCTGGCGTGCTGCAGTTCATGGGGTCGCAAAGAGTTGGACATGACTGAGTGACTGAACTGAACTGAACTTGAGTATAATATACACACAGAAGCAGGCTTTACAAATACAAGTCTTCTTAATTAACACAACACTTTGAGGTAGATGAAGGACATGTAGCTTCAGACGGTGCCACCTCTCTGCGTACAAAGCTTGTTCCACTCCTCTGAGTGAAAAACAAATCCAAGAACATCTATCTTGTTTTCCTGGGCAATGCACACTCTGGAGGCATGAATAACTGTTTCCAACTTGTTCTGAAAAATGCCTGCCCTGTGCCTGGAAATGTGGTAAGAATAAAGGCATCTTAAAAGACTCCTTTAGAAATTGATGCCATGTTCCAGGAAAACGACCTAAAGAAACCTGAATTTATAGTTTTCTCATTACTGTGTTTTCCTGATGTTAACCTAAAACAATAAAACAGCCCGTTATTTTTACCAGAAAAAAATGGATTCATTCAGGAGCAGCAATGAACTGCAGTTTGGGACAAGTAAGTCTGGTAGAACAAAGAAAAGAGAAGTCTTTAATAGAGAAGGGGTAGCTGAGAGGGGCTGTTATGATAGGTTTTCACTGGCTAAGCTGTGACAGCCTCTCATTGGCTACGTAGTTGCCAGGCAAGGAGAAAATCTTTCTTCCTCCTGCATCACTTCCTGCCAGTACTTCTCTTCCAGTTGGGATCTGTGTTGACCGGAGTGGGGTGCCGGGGTCCAGCCCCGGTGGGTCCAGGGAATTCAAAGCGGAGATGGCGTTGGCGAGGAAAGATTTGTTTATTTATATTGAAATATAAGATTAGATTAGGAAGAAAAAGTGTAGTGGGGAAATTAGGTGGAGAAAGAAGGCTGAATAACTTGGCTTAGGGGAAAGGCCAATAAAATCTCTGAACAACAGATTTGCACCATCTACGTGGGGCCACCGGCGCCTGCTTGAATCTCTAAGGGTGCCCCACCTTGGGCTCCCTTTTGCGCAGGGCTTGAAAGCAGGGACAAGTAAGTAGACTTGGCGGAACCCCCCCCACCCCCGCCCCGTCCAGATGGGAATTCAGCCTGAAATTAGAGTGAAGAGGAGAGGAAAGAGAGAGAGACATGGGGGAAACTAATCCAGCGACTAGCTCCGGCCTCTATTGTTCAGAAGGCCTTTTATACCTTTTTGATTGTACATAGAGATCAATGGGTAATACAAAATTATGCAGCGTTAGCAGCCCAGACTCTCATCAAAACCAGGCTTTTCTCTCTGCATACATAGTTGTATACACAAGTCTTAGGGAATTTATATCATCTTCCGGCCAAAGAGGGCCAATTTAACATTTTACAGCCTTTTTCCGATAAGGGTTTATCAACCAGAAGACTTATTTGTGTTGATCTTCCCAAAGGCTGGTGTCACTCTCAGAAAAGCACTAAATAAAGTTACATTCTTACATAGCAAAGATACAGCAACTTATAACAAGTAAATGTAGTACAGTGATTTACAGCCAAAGAGAAGCAATTAACTCAAAAGTCTAGTGTTGCTAACATCAAAACTACTATATATCTTTTTCTACATCCTGATTACATTGAGTAACATCCTTCCAGGTGCCTAAAAGATAAAGAATATGGAGGTCTGGCAGCAATCCTTGAGTCAACAGTGAAAACCCGTCACCAATATGATTTTTAACTCTTTAGAAAAGGCTCTGTGTCTTTAAGATGCTTTCAAGCATTGTGCCTCTCGCGGTTGGGGGGCTGTAAGCAATTCACAGGCTATAAGGAGTCTGGGGAACCTGTTAGGCAAGCTAGAGAGCTATCAGAAGGGGTTCAACTGAAACATCCCTTTCAAATGCAGAAGACTAAAGCCCTGAGTTGACTTTTTCCCAGAGAATATCAAAAGAGTGGAAAAGCAGAGTGCAGAGGCCGGCAGATTCTTATTTTTCGGAGGGTGGATGCTCAGGAAATGCCTTGGGGAACCCCTGAAGTTTGATCACGCCCTGCAATATGCCAGACTTCCTGCCACGTGACCCTGTCATGGGTGGGATTCCTCACACTGGCCCCCGGCAGTGGGGTATGCATGAGACCCCGCATCTGGCCTCCCAACTCCATTTTAGTGAGGTTTCCCTTTATTAATTCCCATGCTGTCAGTTATAATAGGCATCTCTGAGATTTCTAAACTATAAGAATACATATCATTGCTCTCTGACACTGGAAGGCCCCTGGCACTCCCTTCGTTCCCAGTACACATGGGCACAGCCCTGCGAATCTGCTAGACTTCTCACTGAAGGCACAAGTGGAGAGTCGTGTCTCCCCGGGGCACTCACCTGCTGTCCCTGCTTCCCATCCCCAGCCGCGTTCCTGGACTGCCTGCTTGGGCGGTGCCTTTCTGACTCTGGCACATCTCTGAATCATGAGAGGCAGTGCTGACTTGGGGGCTTATTTCCAGGGAAGGGGGCCCAAATAGTGTGACCCTGGGCCTCCCACACCATCAGAAGGGCTGGAGACTTGAGCTGATGCCTAATTTGGGAAGAATGTCTGGGCGTTCCCCAACCTCCCCCAAAGAGCACTTGAGATTGCCTTATCTGCCATGGGTCTTTCCAGCCTCTAAATGGGGCCCTGGACCACAGTTCCTGCACATTGTCAGGGCTTACACTCTACAATTCTGTGTTCCATGGGCGAATGCACCTGACCGGAGCCTAATATAAAGAGTTAGCCCCAGTTTTCCACTCTCTCAACCAGTTCATAAGTTGTGTACTAATGGGAGGTGCTAACCATGAATATGAACTTCCTTGGAACAGGGGATCAGAACCTGGGTACACCTGGGACTTCCCACCAGGGTAGATAGAAAACCCAGAACTGAGCTTCTGACTCTTAACTCTTGGGTGGCCTTGGGCAAGTCACAAAACTTCTTCATTTACTCACCTGATGAAGAAGGCTGCCCCCACAACAGGGAGGAAGGGATGGACGGCCTATAGCTGTGCATGGACCCAGACCTGCCAAGGTGTGAGGTGCCACGGGCATGCAGTGCAGATCAGCACCTCCAGGGTGCCAAGTGAAATTGAAAGTGTTAGTCAGTCGTGTGCAAGTCTGTGTGACCCCGTGGTCTGTAGCCCGCCAAGCTCCTCTGTCCATGGAATTCCCCAGGCCCACATACTGGAGTGGGTAGGCATTCCATTCTGCAGGGGAGATGAGTGACAAACACCTGGGAAGCAGCAGCCACCACCTGTGGGTTGTTCCCCTTTCCTGGCACTGGGTGTAGAGGGCAGGCACCATCTGTGTACCCACCTCATCACAGAAATCACCACAGGCCTCAAGAAAAAAGTACATTTAATTCACATCAAGCTTAAAGTGGCATCTACGTAAAGGAACATGCTTTAGGCTGAAAATACAAGAGCTGCTACAACATTTTCTTAACTAATGTGTTAAAAACAATCCACCAGGCCAAAAATAACCAAACGCACAAATCCTAGAAGTATATATGGTAACATACGTTACATGGAATATTTACAACCTTTCAGTGTGAACCCCTTAGCATAAACACATAACTTGTTGTTTCTGAAAACTCATGTTTCATAGACAGAAACATGTTACTAAATTGTACATCTATAACTTGCAGTGGCCTTAAGAGCAGATGGGAAGCTTCAGACTGCTGCGCCCTGGTCCACATCCCTTCATTTCCAGGCACAAGGGCCACTCCTGGGACCCCTCATGAGGCCCCTCCAGCCCTGCCCAGCTGGAGTGTGTGTGGTGGGAGTAAGGAAGCGGGGGGGGGGGGCTCTGCAGCCCCATCAGCAAAGGGAAGGGCCAGCAGGGCTGAGGGACCTGGGCTCTGCCCTCAACCACTAGCCCTGGCCTCCCAGCCTCAGGGGGAGGGGGGCCAGGACAGCAGGAGTGTTCACCTGCTACTTCTGACAAGCTGAGATGAGGTTGGGGGCCCTTTCAGCTCCCTCCCCCAAATCTAGGTCTCTAACCCTCTAAACTGCAGTCAGTGCCAAAGACAGCAACTTCGAAGAAAAACGGAAATGAACCCGGGACTCACAGATGGTTGCCCTCCTCTCTCCGCAGAGGCCACACTGCCCTTGACCCTCCTTTCAAGTCCCAAGTGTGGAGGCCCCCACGCAGACGCGTCCAGACGCGGGGTGCACTGTGAAGAATATGGTGGGAAACACACTGGGCCACGAAACGCCCCTCAACCCCAGAACCCAAGCATTTGGAGAAGGCTGCCTGTGGGCCTCGACACTGCCGTGGATCACACGACGAGGTAAACCATTTTCTTCCCATTGATGTTTCTGGTCTTCAGCCCCAGGTAGCGGCGGCTGTTCTTCTCTGGCTGCCCGTACACCATGTTGATGAAGAACCTGGGCTCGTCCTCCGCCCTGGGCTTGAAGCACAGGCAGCAAAAAGCAGATCTTAGCCGGTGACACAGATAAGTCATGGCTTCCGCCTCTTCTGAGGGCTCCTCGTACACGGGCTGCTTCATTTCCTCGTAGGCTGACAAAATCACTGCTTGAAATAAGTTGATCAAGATGCAGATCATCACCAGCAAGAAAGATGAGAGGAAGAGGACCCCGAGAACCCGGTTATTGAAAAATTCCGTGTTCTCAAAAGCTGAGACACAGTAGGAAACTATTGTCTGGGTGGCGTGGATCATGTCACTGTAGTTCCACTCATGCTGCCCGAACACCAGGTACCCGAATGCCATGAAGACAAAGAAATACACGGACACCACCAATGCCATGTGGCAGATGCCAGGAAGGGCAGTCTGGATGGCCCTCTGAGCCAGACGCACATCGTAAAAGACCCTGGAATACCGGAGCGTCTTCAGGATCGTCAGAAACACCAGGAAACCCAGAATCACCCTCATGGTGTGGTCCACTTGAGCCACTGCATGAAAGGGAACAAAATCCTTGGGGTTTGATAGATAAGCCTGAACTACACCGATGGCCAAGAAGTGCTTTCTGAAAAAGAGCACGATCCACAAGGTGAAGATGCATTTTAGAGCAAAGTTGAGCAAATTATATACACTTTGCACGTAGGCAGTCCTTTCTTGTGTGATTATGTAAACCTCGTCTACAGTGTAGGCAAGAAAGAAAATGAAGATGGCCAAGTACAAGTAGTTTTCTGCTGAGTCTGTTGACTTTTTCCTGTTAAAATGAGCGAGCGAGAAGGAGTGCGCATTCAGGCTAGTGTTCACAATGCCTAACTGAGAGACCTCGAAGATGACCGAGATGCTGCAGAGAAGACTGATGTCTGGATTGAAGGTGGTCAGTTCCACCATCACAGACCAGGTCTTCGCATCCAGCCAGTGGCCTTTCTGGAGCTCGCTGAGCCTCAGTGTGGAATTAAACCGCTGCTCTGCTGGGAAAAAATAGAAGGCGTATCCTCCTGAGCCATAGGTGTGCAGCAGCCCATAGGCAGAGTACGCCCACCTCTTCTCTGGAGGCCTGTAGGTAAATCCTCTGGCCGGCTGCTCAGTGTCCCGCTTACTAACTCTATTCCACGACCCAGAGTAGTTCTTTGTGTCTTCTGGGTCAATGCCATATTCGGGGTGACAGCGAATCTCTCCTTTGAGGCTGCCCTCCACAAATTTCTTGGCCGGCAGACATGTCGTCTCTCCAGGTTGCGCCCTCTGCTGCCTCATCAGCGGCAGGCCAAGGATTTTAGAGGAGCTGTCAGGGACAAATGTGGGATTCGGGTCATTGTGGAGCAGAGGCAACAGCGCCCTGTTCAGCCACTGATAGATGTCTTCCAGCCTGGCCACGCCTGCCAGACCCACAGAGAACTGCTCCCGAATAAACTGATTATAGTAAAAGCTGTCAGTGGGACGAAGGACGGCGACTAGGCTCAGCAAGAGCGCCAGAAAGATGAAGTGAGTGAGGATGTAACTCAGGAACAGGAAAGCTCTTCTCTTGATCCTCTTCTTTCTTTTGAATATCGTGATTTCGTCTTGGGTGAGAGGCTGGTACATCCTTGAGTTTCGGAGCTCCGTGACGAACTGGTGGCGCCTGTCCATTTCTTCTGGGTCCTTCCAGAGGTTTTGCAACTTGATCTCAGTGAAGCGGTAGTTGCTGATCCATGAAAGGTTCTTTGAATACTTGGATGTACTTGTTCTGTAGCTTGACATAAGTATGACTTTAGATGGCTGCACTAGAAAGACTGACAGAGCGAATGCACAAATCGATGCAAACAGCCATGCTATTGACTTTTCGAGGCCGTAAGTCAGTCCATAGAATATGATGAAGAAGGAGGATATGCCACAGGTAAGGAAAACCAAGAGCCAGGCAACACAAACACACCATTGGGGCAGGACTATTCTGGGCTTCTCTTTAAGGGCTGTCGAATCTGGCTGGGGACGATACTCATCAGTAACATATGTTTTGTCTTCAATATTTGGGTTATTGGTGTTTATATTTCTTCCCTGGATGCGGGAGAACTTGCTTTGTGCTTGAGTGACCTTGCTTTGGGCTCTGGAGGCCTTGCTTTGGGTACGGGAGGCCTTGCTTTTGATGGGAGACCCCTGGCTTTCTGTTTGCTTGGCCGGGGGCTGTCTTTTAGAGGTGATGTTGACAGAAGCCTTGGGCTTTGCACGATGTTTCTTAGACACAGGCTCTTGGGAGCTTGCCGTGGCAGTTTCATAGGCATGCCACTTTCCCAGTNTTAACATTTTACAGCCTTTTTCCGATAAGGGTTTATCAACCAGAAGACTTATTTGTGTTGATCTTCCCAAAGGCTGGTGTCACTCTCAGAAAAGCACTAAATAAAGTTACATTCTTACATAGCAAAGATACAGCAACTTATAACAAGTAAATGTAGTACAGTGATTTACAGCCAAAGAGAAGCAATTAACTCAAAAGTCTAGTGTTGCTAACATCAAAACTACTATATATCTTTTTCTACATCCTGATTACATTGAGTAACATCCTTCCAGGTGCCTAAAAGATAAAGAATATGGAGGTCTGGCAGCAATCCTTGAGTCAACAGTGAAAACCCGTCACCAATATGATTTTTAACTCTTTAGAAAAGGCTCTGTGTCTTTAAGATGCTTTCAAGCATTGTGCCTCTCGCGGTTGGGGGGCTGTAAGCAATTCACAGGCTATAAGGAGTCTGGGGAACCTGTTAGGCAAGCTAGAGAGCTATCAGAAGGGGTTCAACTGAAACATCCCTTTCAAATGCAGAAGACTAAAGCCCTGAGTTGACTTTTTCCCAGAGAATATCAAAAGAGTGGAAAAGCAGAGTGCAGAGGCCGGCAGATTCTTATTTTTCGGAGGGTGGATGCTCAGGAAATGCCTTGGGGAACCCCTGAAGTTTGATCACGCCCTGCAATATGCCAGACTTCCTGCCACGTGACCCTGTCATGGGTGGGATTCCTCACACTGGCCCCCGGCAGTGGGGTATGCATGAGACCCCGCATCTGGCCTCCCAACTCCATTTTAGTGAGGTTTCCCTTTATTAATTCCCATGCTGTCAGTTATAATAGGCATCTCTGAGATTTCTAAACTATAAGAATACATATCATTGCTCTCTGACACTGGAAGGCCCCTGGCACTCCCTTCGTTCCCAGTACACATGGGCACAGCCCTGCGAATCTGCTAGACTTCTCACTGAAGGCACAAGTGGAGAGTCGTGTCTCCCCGGGGCACTCACCTGCTGTCCCTGCTTCCCATCCCCAGCCTCGTTCCTGGACTGCCTGCTTGGGCGGTGCCTTTCTGACTCTGGCACATCTCTGAATCATGAGAGGCAGTGCTGACTTGGGGGCTTATTTCCAGGGAAGGGGGCCCAAATAGTGTGACCCTGGGCCTCCCACACCATCAGAAGGGCTGGAGACTTGAGCTGATGCCTAATTTGGGAAGAATGTCTGGGCGTTCCCCAACCTCCCCCAAAGAGCACTTGAGATTGCCTTATCTGCCATGGGTCTTTCCAGCCTCTAAATGGGGCCCTGGACCACAGTTCCTGCACATTGTCAGGGCTTACACTCTACAATTCTGTGTTCCATGGGCGAATGCACCTGACCGGAGCCTAATATAAAGAGTTAGCCCCAGTTTTCCACTCTCTCAACCAGTTCATAAGTTGTGTACTAATGGGAGGTGCTAACCATGAATATGAACTTCCTTGGAACAGGGGATCAGAACCTGGGTACACCTGGGACTTCCCACCAGGGTAGATAGAAAACCCAGAACTGAGCTTCTGACTCTTAACTCTTGGGTGGCCTTGGGCAAGTCACAAAACTTCTTCATTTACTCACCTGATGAAGAAGGCTGCCCCCACAACAGGGAGGAAGGGATGGACGGCCTATAGCTGTGCATGGACCCAGACCTGCCAAGGTGTGAGGTGCCATGGGCATGCAGTGCAGATCAGCACCTCCAGGGTGCCAAGTGAAATTGAAAGTGTTAGTCAGTCGTGTGCAAGTCTGTGTGACCCCGTGGTCTGTAGCCCGCCAAGCTCCTCTGTCCATGGAATTCCCCAGGCCCACATACTGGAGTGGGTAGGCATTCCATTCTGCAGGGGAGATGAGTGACAAACACCTGGGAAGCAGCAGCCACCACCTGTGGGTTGTTCCCCTTTCCTGGCACTGGGTGTAGAGGGCAGGCACCATCTGTGTACCCACCTCATCACAGAAATCACCACAGGCCTCAAGAAAAAAGTACATTTAATTCACATCAAGCTTAAAGTGGCATCTACGTAAAGGAACATGCTTTAGGCTGAAAATACAAGAGCTGCTACAACATTTTCTTAACTAATGTGTTAAAAACAATCCACCAGGCCAAAAATAACCAAACGCACAAATCCTAGAAGTATATATGGTAACATACGTTACATGGAATATTTACAACCTTTCAGTGTGAACCCCTTAGCATAAACACATAACTTGTTGTTTCTGAAAACTCATGTTTCATAGACAGAAACATGTTACTAAATTGTACATCTATAACTTGCAGTGGCCTTAAGAGCAGATGGGAAGCTTCAGACTGCTGCGCCCTGGTCCACATCCCTTCATTTCCAGGCACAAGGGCCACTCCTGGGACCCCTCATGAGGCCCCTCCAGCCCTGCCCAGCTGGAGTGTGTGTGGTGGGAGTAAGGAAGCGGGGGGGGGGGGCTCTGCAGCCCCATCAGCAAAGGGAAGGGCCAGCAGGGCTGAGGGACCTGGGCTCTGCCCTCAACCACTAGCCCTGGCCTCCCAGCCTCAGGGGGAGGGGGGCCAGGACAGCAGGAGTGTTCACCTGCTACTTCTGACAAGCTGAGATGAGGTTGGGGGCCCTTTCAGCTCCCTCCCCCAAATCTAGGTCTCTAACCCTCTAAACTGCAGTCAGTGCCAAAGACAGCAACTTCGAAGAAAAACGGAAATGAACCCGGGACTCACAGATGGTTGCCCTCCTCTCTCCGCAGAGGCCACACTGCCCTTGACCCTCCTTTCAAGTCCCAAGTGTGGAGGCCCCCACGCAGACGCGTCCAGACGCGGGGTGCACTGTGAAGAATATGGTGGGAAACACACTGGGCCACGAAACGCCCCTCAACCCCAGAACCCAAGCATTTGGAGAAGGCTGCCTGTGGGCCTCGACACTGCCGTGGATCACACGACGAGGTAAACCATTTTCTTCCCATTGATGTTTCTGGTCTTCAGCCCCAGGTAGCGGCGGCTGTTCTTCTCTGGCTGCCCGTACACCATGTTGATGAAGAACCTGGGCTCGTCCTCCGCCCTGGGCTTGAAGCACAGGCAGCAAAAAGCAGATCTTAGCCGGTGACACAGATAAGTCATGGCTTCCGCCTCTTCTGAGGGCTCCTCGTACACGGGCTGCTTCATTTCCTCGTAGGCTGACAAAATCACTGCTTGAAATAAGTTGATCAAGATGCAGATCATCACCAGCAAGAAAGATGAGAGGAAGAGGACCCCGAGAACCCGGTTATTGAAAAATTCCGTGTTCTCAAAAGCTGAGACACAGTAGGAAACTATTGTCTGGGTGGCGTGGATCATGTCACTGTAGTTCCACTCATGCTGCCCGAACACCAGGTACCCGAATGCCATGAAGACAAAGAAATACACGGACACCACCAATGCCATGTGGCAGATGCCAGGAAGGGCAGTCTGGATGGCCCTCTGAGCCAGACGCACATCGTAAAAGACCCTGGAATACCGGAGCGTCTTCAGGATCGTCAGAAACACCAGGAAACCCAGAATCACCCTCATGGTGTGGTCCACTTGAGCCACTGCATGAAAGGGAACAAAATCCTTGGGGTTTGATAGATAAGCCTGAACTACACCGATGGCCAAGAAGTGCTTTCTGAAAAAGAGCACGATCCACAAGGTGAAGATGCATTTTAGAGCAAAGTTGAGCAAATTATATACACTTTGCACGTAGGCAGTCCTTTCTTGTGTGATTATGTAAACCTCGTCTACAGTGTAGGCAAGAAAGAAAATGAAGATGGCCAAGTACAAGTAGTTTTCTGCTGAGTCTGTTGACTTTTTCCTGTTAAAATGAGCGAGCGAGAAGGAGTGCGCATTCAGGCTAGTGTTCACAATGCCTAACTGAGAGACCTCGAAGATGACCGAGATGCTGCAGAGAAGACTGATGTCTGGATTGAAGGTGGTCAGTTCCACCATCACAGACCAGGTCTTCGCATCCAGCCAGTGGCCTTTCTGGAGCTCGCTGAGCCTCAGTGTGGAATTAAACCGCTGCTCTGCTGGGAAAAAATAGAAGGCGTATCCTCCTGAGCCATAGGTGTGCAGCAGCCCATAGGCAGAGTACGCCCACCTCTTCTCTGGAGGCCTGTAGGTAAATCCTCTGGCCGGCTGCTCAGTGTCCCGCTTACTAACTCTATTCCACGACCCAGAGTAGTTCTTTGTGTCTTCTGGGTCAATGCCATATTCGGGGTGACAGCGAATCTCTCCTTTGAGGCTGCCCTCCACAAATTTCTTGGCCGGCAGACATGTCGTCTCTCCAGGTTGCGCCCTCTGCTGCCTCATCAGCGGCAGGCCAAGGATTTTAGAGGAGCTGTCAGGGACAAATGTGGGATTCGGGTCATTGTGGAGCAGAGGCAACAGCGCCCTGTTCAGCCACTGATAGATGTCTTCCAGCCTGGCCACGCCTGCCAGACCCACAGAGAACTGCTCCCGAATAAACTGATTATAGTAAAAGCTGTCAGTGGGACGAAGGACGGCGACTAGGCTCAGCAAGAGCGCCAGAAAGATGAAGTGAGTGAGGATGTAACTCAGGAACAGGAAAGCTCTTCTCTTGATCCTCTTCTTTCTTTTGAATATCGTGATTTCGTCTTGGGTGAGAGGCTGGTACATCCTTGAGTTTCGGAGCTCCGTGACGAACTGGTGGCGCCTGTCCATTTCTTCTGGGTCCTTCCAGAGGTTTTGCAACTTGATCTCAGTGAAGCGGTAGTTGCTGATCCATGAAAGGTTCTTTGAATACTTGGATGTACTTGTTCTGTAGCTTGACATAAGTATGACTTTAGATGGCTGCACTAGAAAGACTGACAGAGCGAATGCACAAATCGATGCAAACAGCCATGCTATTGACTTTTCGAGGCCGTAAGTCAGTCCATAGAATATGATGAAGAAGGAGGATATGCCACAGGTAAGGAAAACCAAGAGCCAGGCAACACAAACACACCATTGGGGCAGGACTATTCTGGGCTTCTCTTTAAGGGCTGTCGAATCTGGCTGGGGACGATACTCATCAGTAACATATGTTTTGTCTTCAATATTTGGGTTATTGGTGTTTATATTTCTTCCCTGGATGCGGGAGAACTTGCTTTGTGCTTGAGTGACCTTGCTTTGGGCTCTGGAGGCCTTGCTTTGGGTACGGGAGGCCTTGCTTTTGATGGGAGACCCCTGGCTTTCTGTTTGCTTGGCCGGGGGCTGTCTTTTAGAGGTGATGTTGACAGAAGCCTTGGGCTTTGCACGATGTTTCTTAGACACAGGCTCTTGGGAGCTTGCCGTGGCAGTTTCATAGGCATGCCACTTTCCCAGTCGTTCTTCCCAGTGCTCGCCTGCTAGCGGTTTCAAAGGATGCTTCCGAGGAGTAACCTCATGTAGAGTCACCTGAGGTCTCCTCTGGGAATAGATGAACAAAGATTTGATCGCGAGCTGCACGGGGAGCGTAATAAAGGCGCTTTCCAATCCGATCAGCATCGACCGGATGTACCTCTGCTCTTGCGGCTGTGCTTCGATCTCCTTCTCTAGACTAAAGAACATGATATTACACAGAAGGGTGGACAACAGCATTGCTAGGCAACAGGACAGCCTCTGGAGCCTGTTGAACGGTGTAGAAATGACACCAGAAAAAACGGAGAACCACAGGTGGCTTCTCCCCAGCCTGTAACTAAAATCTATGAGGAAAAAGTCCATTTTCTTGAGAGGCTTATCTGGGGGGGTAACTGGAAAGGTTTGGTCCAGAGATGTGTCAAGAGAAAGCCATTTTCGGCACATGAAGAGCCATATGTGTCTGGTGAACAGATTCTCCACTTTGATTCTACTTAAATACCATTCAGGGGACCTGCCCTCATTGTTGTGCCACACACGGAGGGAATGGATGTCGCCCAAGTCCTTTTCCGTCGCTAGGAGGAAAGTGCAGATGCTTCCTCGGTAGAGAGTTGTAAATTGTGGATGGCTTAAACAGTGCACGTCGCTGCTACCTTCGGTTCCATGCAGTTGGATAAAGACGCTGGCCCTGGTCCCAGAACCACAACGGCTTCCTGTAAAAACAGTGACTAGGTAACACACATTATCATAAGGATCGTTATCGAGGAGAACTATCACATGCTCCCTAAGATACTGGTCCGTTTCATCTCTGTGCAAAGCCCAGAATGCAAGGATCAAGTACAACAGCAAAATGAGAAGTACCGTGATGAGGGTCACAGGGTTTTGGGTGACATTCTTGACTGCCTCCACTCGTAGATCCACGGGGTTAGGGACCACGATCACCTTGGCCGTTAAATAGTGGGTATGCAGGTGAAGATTGGCCTGTTTGATTACATCCAGCTGCCGTTTGGCGCGCCGTGGGTTCTTGCAGATACAGTGCACTCTTTGCAAAGTGGTCTTCTCTCCCACAACGCAGGTCTCTTCTCTCCAGTCGCTCTGGATCCCAAACATGTCCAAACATTCAGTGCTGAAAACAGAAATTCTCACCAACTTGTTACTGGCTTTTAGGACGAAACGAGGTGCCTGTAGAACCACAGCGATGGTGCACTCAGAGGAATCGGTTCGCTGAGCTATGACCTGCACCAGGGCCGCGGGGAGGCAGACCACTCGGGTCTCCTTCACCGGACACTCCGGGTCAAACAGGTCACTCTTGTTGGCAATTGGAGGGATTTTATGGGGCACCAGGTAGCTGGTCATAAAAGAGTTGGGTGTGATCTCACGGCCTGCGTACACAGACACCGTGAACAAGACGGACACGTCCGTCATGATGTGGATCAACACGTCCATCCCTGCTGTACTGTCCACAACAAAGCTGAATGCCCCTGTCGTCTTTGTCGATGACTCATCCACTGCATGAGGCTCTGAGCTGGGTCCCACCGTGAGATTAAAAGCTCCAAAGCTCAGGTTTTTCCTGGTGAGGTACACTTCCACTGCATCAGGTGGGATCTCAGTCACGTCACCCGTGACCTCGACTCCTGTCATTCGGAATCCAACCACCTGGGTCAAAATGTTTTCCTCATAGTTTAGCCAAGGGAAAGGGTCATCCGCGAATTCACAAAACATCGTGGAAATCGGAGCGTTGGCAGGCAGACTAGCAACGGTGTTCACATTTAGGGTGGGATGAAAACAATTCTGACAGTGCTTCTGGGTGCTGAAGAACTTGGTAACATTCCACTTTTCCGTTTTCTTGACATGCATTTTAAAGTTGGAGGTCCTCAAGGCAGTGGTCTCATTCTCTGGCACCTTCACAGCCAGGACCGTGTCTGCCAGAGATTCAACCACGTGGAAAGGCTCCTCGAACACTTCGTAACGAACCAGCAGTTTCAGGATGTTAGACAAGGTTGTTAATATTCCAGTGCACACGCTTTCTATTTGCTCCGAAGAAATGCTCTGATCTCTCTGATGACTATCTTGGAGGGCTTGGCTTGCTTGCCAGGTCCTCACGGTGGCCACTTTCTGAGAGAATGCACTGATCTCCGAGGTTTTCTCTGTTAATTTAGTAATAGTCATGACCACCTGGCTAATATTCNACACAGGAGCTGTTAACCAATTTTCTTAGACAATGTGTTCTAAACAACCCACCAGGCCATCAATAAACAAAAGCCCAAATCCTGGAGAGGGAGGATATGCACTCACTGCATAGAACATTTACTACCTTTCAGTGTGAACTCGACATCATGCACACACACACACACACCTTCTTGTTTAACAAAAGTCATGTTTCGTGGCCATAAACACATTACATTCATCACTTGCAGTGACCTTAAGAGCAGATAGGAAGCTTCAGATTGCTGCACCCTGGTCCACATCCCTTCATTTCCAGGCACAAGGGCCACTCCTGGGACCCCTCATGAGGCCCCTCCAGCCCTGCCCAGCTGGAGTGTGTGTGGTGGGAGTAAGGAAGCAGGGGGGCTCTGCAGCCCCATCAGCAAAGGGAAGGGCCAGCAGGGCTGAGGGACCTGGGCTCTGCCCTCAACCACTAGCCCTGGCCTCCCAGCCTCAGGGGGAGGGGGGCCAGGACAGCAGGAGTGTTCACCTGCTACTTCTGACAAGCTGAGATGAGGTTGGGGGCCCTTTCAGCTCCCTCCCCCAAATCTAGGTCTCTAACCCTCTAAACTGCAGTCAGTGCCAAAGACAGCAACTTCGAAGAAAAACGGAAATGAACCCGGGACTCACAGATGGTTGCCCTCCTCTCTCCGCAGAGGCCACACTGCCCTTGACCCTCCTTTCAAGTCCCAAGTGTGGAGGCCCCCACGCAGACGCGTCCAGACGCGGGGTGCACTGTGAAGAATATGGTGGGAAACACACTGGGCCACGAAACGCCCCTCAACCCCAGAACCCAAGCATTTGGAGAAGGCTGCCTGTGGGCCTCGACACTGCCGTGGATCACACGACGAGGTAAACCATTTTCTTCCCATTGATGTTTCTGGTCTTCAGCCCCAGGTAGCGGCGGCTGTTCTTCTCTGGCTGCCCGTACACCATGTTGATGAAGAACCTGGGCTCGTCCTCCGCCCTGGGCTTGAAGCACAGGCAGCAAAAAGCAGATCTTAGGCAGCGACACAGATAAGTCATGGCTTGCACTTCTTCTGAGGGCTCCTCGTACACGGGCTGCTTCATTTCCTCGTAGGCTGACAAAATCACAGCACGAAATAAGTTGATCAAGATGCAGATCACCACCAGCAAGAAAGATGAGAGGAAGAGGACCCCGAGAACCCGGTTATTGAAAAATTCCGTGTTCTCAAAAGCTGAGACACAGTAGGAAACTATTGTCTGGGTGGCGTGGATCATGTCACTGTAGTTCCACTCATGCTGCCCGAACACCAGGTACCCGAATGCCATGAAGACAAAGAAATACACGGACACCACCAATGCCATGTGGCAGATGCCAGGAAGGGCAGTCTGGATGGCCCTCTGAGCCAGACGCACATCGTAAAAGACCCTGGAATACCGGAGCGTCTTCAGGATCGTCAGAAACACCAGGAAACCCAGAATCACCCTCATGGTGTGGTCCACTTGAGCCACTGCGTGAAAGGGAACAAAATCCTCGGGGTTTGACAGATAAGCCCGAACTACACCGATGGCCAAGAAGTGCTTCCTGAAAAAGAGCATGATCCACAATGTAAGGAAGAATTTAAGAGCAAAGCTGAGCCAATTATATACACTTTTCACATAGGCAGTCCATTCATCCGTGATGACATTGACTTCGTCGACAATATAGGCAAGAAAGAAAAGGTAGATGGCCACATACAAATAGATTTCTTCTGAGTATTTTCTGTTGAAATGAGCGAGCGAGAAGGAGTGCACATTCAGGCTAGTGTTCACAACGNGGCCAAGTACAAGTAGTTTTCTGCTGAGTCTGTTGACTTTTTCCTGTTAAAATGAGCGAGCGAGAAGGAGTGCGCATTCAGGCTAGTGTTCACAATGCCTAACTGAGAGACCTCGAAGATGACCGAGATGCTGCAGAGAAGACTGATGTCTGGATTGAAGGTGGTCAGTTCCACCATCACAGACCAGGTCTTCGCATCCAGCCAGTGGCCTTTCTGGAGCTCGCTGAGCCTCAGTGTGGAATTAAACCGCTGCTCTGCTGGGAAAAAATAGAAGGCGTATCCTCCTGAGCCATAGGTGTGCAGCAGCCCATAGGCAGAGTACGCCCACCTCTTCTCTGGAGGCCTGTAGGTAAATCCTCTGGCCGGCTGCTCAGTGTCCCGCTTACTAACTCTATTCCACGACCCAGAGTAGTTCTTTGTGTCTTCTGGGTCAATGCCATATTCGGGGTGACAGCGAATCTCTCCTTTGAGGCTGCCCTCCACAAATTTCTTGGCCGGCAGACATGTCGTCTCTCCAGGTTGCGCCCTCTGCTGCCTCATCAGCGGCAGGCCAAGGATTTTAGAGGAGCTGTCAGGGACAAATGTGGGATTCGGGTCATTGTGGAGCAGAGGCAACAGCGCCCTGTTCAGCCACTGATAGATGTCTTCCAGCCTGGCCACGCCTGCCAGACCCACAGAGAACTGCTCCCGAATAAACTGATTATAGTAAAAGCTGTCAGTGGGACGAAGGACGGCGACTAGGCTCAGCAAGAGCGCCAGAAAGATGAAGTGAGTGAGGATGTAACTCAGGAACAGGAAAGCTCTTCTCTTGATCCTCTTCTTTCTTTTGAATATCGTGATTTCGTCTTGGGTGAGAGGCTGGTACATCCTTGAGTTTCGGAGCTCCGTGACGAACTGGTGGCGCCTGTCCATTTCTTCTGGGTCCTTCCAGAGGTTTTGCAACTTGATCTCAGTGAAGCGGTAGTTGCTGATCCATGAAAGGTTCTTTGAATACTTGGATGTACTTGTTCTGTAGCTTGACATAAGTATGACTTTAGATGGCTGCACTAGAAAGACTGACAGAGCGAATGCACAAATCGATGCAAACAGCCATGCTATTGACTTTTCGAGGCCGTAAGTCAGTCCATAGAATATGNGCCTAACTGAGAGACCTCGAAGATGACCGAGATGCTGCAGAGAAGACTGATGTCTGGATTGAAGGTGGTCAGTTCCACCATCACAGACCAGGTCTTCGCATCCAGCCAGTGGCCTTTCTGGAGCTCGCTGAGCCTCAGTGTGGAATTAAACCGCTGCTCTGCTGGGAAAAAATAGAAGGCGTATCCTCCTGAGCCATAGGTGTGCAGCAGCCCATAGGCAGAGTACGCCCACCTCTTCTCTGGAGGCCTGTAGGTAAATCCTCTGGCCGGCTGCTCAGTGTCCCGCTTACTAATTCTATTCCATGACCCAGAGTAGTTCTTTGTGTCTTCTGGGTCAATGCCATATTCGGGGTGACAGCGAATCTCTCCTTTGAGGCTGCCCTCCACAAATTTCTTGGCCGGCAGACACGTCGTCTCTCCAGGTTGCGCCCTCAGCTGCCTCATCAGCGGCAGGCCAAGGATTTTAGAGGAGCTGTCAGGGACAAATGTGGGATTCGGGTCATTGTGGAGCAGAGGCAACAGCGCCCTGTTCAGCCACTGATAGATGTCTTCCAGCCTGGCCACGCCTGCCAGACCCACAGAGAACTGCTCCCGAATAAACTGATTATAGTAAAAGCTGTCAGTGGGACGAAGGACGGCGACTAGGCTCAGCAAGAGCGCCAGAAAGATGAAGTGAGTGAGGATGTAACTCAGGAACAGGAAAGCTCTTCTCTTGATCCTCTTCTTTCTTTTGAATATCGTGATTTCGTCTTGGGTGAGAGGCTGGTACATCCTTGAGTTTCGGAGCTCCGTGACGAACTGGTGGCGCCTGTCCATTTCTTCTGGGTCCTTCCAGAGGTTTTGCAACTTGATCTCAGTGAAGCGGTAGTTGCTGATCCATGAAAGGTTCTTTGAATACTTGGATGTACTTGTTCTGTAGCTTGACATAAGTATGACTTTAGATGGCTGCACTAGAAAGACTGACAGAGCGAATGCACAAATCGATGCAAACAGCCATGCTATTGACTTTTCGAGGCCGTAAGTCAGTCCATAGAATATGATGAAGAAGGAGGATATGCCACAGGTAAGGAAAACCAAGAGCCAGGCAACACGAACACAGCACGGCGGCAGGATCATCCTGGGCTTCTCCTTGAGGGCTGGTGAGCCTGGTTGGAGAGGCAGGTCCTCGGAAGAAATGCTTTGATTGTCTTCAGCATTTGGGTTGTTGGTGTTTTTATTATTTTCCTGGGCTTTAGAGATTTTTCTTTGGGTGCTGGAGGCTTTTCTTGGGGTGTCAGCGACCTTTCTTGGAGTGCTGGAGACCTTTCTTTGCGAGCTGGAGACATCTCTTTGGGGCCTGGAGACCTTGCTTTGGGTGCCTGATGTCTTTCTTGGGGTGCCAGAGACCTTGCTTTCTGCTTGCTTGGGCGGGGGCTGTCCTTTAGAGGTGACCTTGACAGAAGACTCGTGTTTTGCAGGATGTATATCAGACTTCTCAGGCTGTTGGGAGTGTGCCTTCTCAATTTCATAAATGTGCCATTTTCCCAGCCGTTCTTCCCAGTGTTCATTTGCAGCTGGCTTCAAAGGATGCTTCCGAGGAGTGACCTCATTTAGAGATACAAGAGGTCTCCTCTGGGAATAGATGAACAAACATGTGATCACCAGTTGCACGGGGAGGGTAATAAAGGCGCTTTCCAATCCGATCACCATCGACCGGATGGACCGCTGCTGTTGGGGCANGGAACTCTGCATTCAGACGCTTATATCTTTCCTTTTCTCCTTTGCTTTTCGCCTCTCTTCTTTTCACAGCTATTTGTAATAAGCAGTTCATGATCTGAGCCACAGTCAGCTCCTGGTCTTGTTTTTGTTGACAGTATATTCCCTTGGTCTCTCTAATTTTCTTGAAGCGATCTCTACTCTTTCCCATTCTGTTGTTTTCCTCTGTTTCTTTGCATTGATCACTAAGGAAGGCTTTCTTATCTCTTCTTGCGATTCTTTGGAACTCTGTATTCACATGCTTATATCTTTCCTTTTCTCCTTTGCTTTTCACTTATCTTCTTTTCACAGCTATTTGTAAGGCCTCCCAGATAGCCATTTTGGTTTTTTGCATTTCTTTTCCATGGGGATGGTCTTGATCCCTGTCTCCCTTACAATGTCACGAACCTCAGTCCATAGTTCATCAGGCACTCTATCTATCAGATCTAGGCCCTTAAATCTATTTCTCACTTCCACTGTATAATCATAAGGGATTTAATTTAGGTCATGCCTGTATGGACTAGTGGTTTTCCCTACTTTCTTCAATTTCAGTCTGAATTTGGTAATAAGGAGTTCATGATCTGAGCCACAGTCAGCTCCTGGTCTTGTTTTTGTTGACTGTATAGAGCTTCTCCATCTTTGGCTGCAAAGAATATAATCAGTCTGATTTTGGTGTTAACCATCAGGTTATGTCCATGTGTAGAGTCTTCTCTTGTGTTTTTGGAAGAGGGTGTTTGCTATGACCAGTGTGTTCTCTTGGCAAAACTCTATTAGCCTTTGCCCTGCTTCATTGCATATTCCAAGGCCAAATTTGCCTGTTAATCCAGGTGTTTCTTGACTTCCTATTTTTGCATTCCAGTCCCGTATAATGGAAATGACATCTATTTTGGGTGTTAGTTCTAAAAGGTCTTGTTGGTCTTCCTAGAACCATTCAACTTCAGCTTCTTCAGGTATTGGTCGGGGCATAGACTTGGATTACTGTGATACTGAATGGTTTGCCTTGGAAATGAACAGAGATCATTCTGTCATTTTTGAGATTGCATCCAAGTACTGCATTTCAGACTCTTTTGT
>SJYW01032924.1:97446-107617 GCA_006410735.1 Raphicerus campestris
GGTCTTGTTTTTGCTGACTGTATAGAGCTTCTCCATCTTTGGCTCCAAAGAATATAATCAATCTGATTTTGGTGTTAACCATCAGGTTATGTCCATGTGTAGAGTCTTCTCTTGTGTTTTTGGAAGAGGGTGTTTGCTATGACCAGTGTGTTCTCTTGGCAAAACTCTATTAGCCTTTGCCCTGCTTCATTGCATATTCCAAGGCCAAATTTGCCTGTTAATCCAGGTGTTTCTTGACTTCCTATTTTTGCATTCCAGTCCCGTATAATGGAAATGACATCTATTTTGGGTGTTAGTTCTAAAAGGTCTTGTTGGTCTTCCTAGAACCATTCAACTTCAGCTTCTTCAGGTATTGGTCGGGGCATAGACTTGGATTACTGTGATACTGAATGGTTTGCCTTGGAAATGAACAGAGATCATTCTGTCATTTTTGAGATTGCATCCAAGTACTGCATTTCAGACTCTTTTGTTGACCATGATGGCTACTCCATTTCTTCTAAGGGATCCCTGCCCGCAGTAGTAGATATAATGGTCATCTCAGTTAAATTCATCCATTTCAGTCCATTTTAGTTCGCTGATTCTAGAATGTCGACATTCACTCTTGCCATCTCCTGTTTGACCACTTCCAATTTGCCTTGATTTGTGGACCTAACATTCCAGGTTCCTATGCAATATTGCTCTTTACAGCATTGGACCTTGCTTCTATCACCAGTCACATCCACCACTGGGTATTGTTTTTACTTTGGCTCCATCCTTTCTTTCTTTCTGGAGTTATTTCTCCACTGATTTCTGGTAGCATATTGGGCACCTACTGACCTGGGGAGTTCCTCTTTCATTATCCTTTCATTTTGCCTTTTCATACTGTTCATGGGGTTCTCAAGGCAAGAATGCTGAAGTGGTTTGCCATTCCCTTCTCCAGTGGACCACACTGAATCAGACCTCTCCACAATGACCCGCCCATCTTGGGTGGCCCCAGAGGGCATGGCTTAGTTTCATTGAGTTAGAGAAGGCTGTGGTCCATGTGATTAGATTTATTAGTTTTCTGAGATTATGGTTTCAGTGTGTCTGCCCTCTGATTCCCTCTCGCAACATCTACCATCTTACTTGGGTTTCTCTTATCTTGGACGTGAGGTATCTCTTCACGGCTGCTCCAGCAAAGTGCAGCCGCTGCTCCTTACCTTGGATGAGGGGTATCTCCTCACCACCGCCCCTCCTGACCTTGAACGTGGAGTAGCTCCTCTTGGCCCTCCTGCGCCCACGCAGCCACTGCTCCTTGGATGTGGGGTCACCATCGAAGCCTGGCACTCTCTGCCGGCGCCGCCCCAACCTTGGACATGGGGTAGCTCCTCCCAGCCATTAAGGAGAAGGAAGGGTTGAGGAAAGAGAGAGGGAAGGGGAGAGAGGTCAATAAAGTCTCTTGTTCTTTACCGGTCGGGGCACTCTGGCCAGTTGTCCATGTCAGGAGGAGAGCAGGGACAGAAGAGTCCCAGTTGCGGCTGCTGGGTCTGGTTCGTCAGCAGGCAAGGTGGCCCCTGACTACCCCGAGTGGTCAGGATGTCAGTCTCAGCAAAGAAGAGTCCCCACCAGAGTCACCGAGTCCCCGCCAGGCCATCCTGAGTAAATCTTTAATCCAGTTTTCCGTTGATAGTTGGAGTTGTGTACCCTCCCTTTTATTTACCTGGGGTCAAACTGTGCTGGAGGTAATGAAGATAATGGCGACCTCCTTCAAAAGGTCCCAGGCACACACTGCCACACTCAGTGCCCCCGACCCTGCAGCAGGCCACCACTGACCCCGCCTCCCAGAGATGCCTGGACGCTCCCGGGCGAGTCTGGGGCGGCCTCCTGGGGGTCACTCTCCTTTCTCCTGGGTCCTGGTGCACACGGTTCTGCTTGTGCTCACCAAGAGTCTGTTTCCCAGTCCTGTGTAAGTTCTGGCGACTCTACGGTGGGGTTAATGGCGACCTCCTCCAAGAGGGCTTATGCCATGCCCAGGTCTGCTGCACCCAGAGCCCCTGCCCCCACAGCAGGCCACTGCTGACCGTACCCCCACAGGAGACACTCAAAGACAGGTCTGACTCAGTCTCTGCCAGAAGCCAGCGTGAGCAATCCCACCCGTGACAAGGTCATGAGGACGGAAACCTGACAAAATACAAGGATGTGATCGGGCTTCAGGTGTTCCCCTGGAATTTCCTGAGCATGTGCCACAAAACCAAAAATCTGCTGGCTTTTGTACTCTGCTCTTCTGATCTTCTCTGGAAAAAGTCAGATCAGGGCTTTAGTCTTCTGCATTTGAAAGGGATGTTTCAGTTAAACCCCTCTGATAGCTCTCTAGCTTGCCTAACAGGTTCCCCAGGACCTCTTACAGCTTGTGAATTGCTTACAGCCCCCCAACCACAAGAGGCACAAAGCTTAAAAGCATCTTAAAGATACAGAGCCTTTTCTAAAGAGTTAAAAATTATATTGGTAGAGGGTTTTCACTGTTGACTCAATGATTGCTGCCAGGCCTCCATGTTTTTATCTTTTAGGCACCTGGGAGGATGTGCATCAATGTAAATGGGATATGGAAAAGGATATACAGTAGTGTTGATGTTGGCAACACTAGACTTTTGAGTTAATTACTCTTCTTTTGTTATAAATCACTGCACTCCTTTTACTTGTTATAAATTGCTGTATCTTTTCTATGTAAGAATGTAACTTTATTTAGTGTTTTTCTGAAAGTGGCACCAGACTTTGGGAAGATCAACACAAATAAGTTTCCTGGTTGACAAACCTTATCAGAAAATTACTGTAAAATATTAATTGGCCCTTTTGGCAGGAAGATGATGTAAATCACCTAAGACTTGTGTGTACAACTAGGTATGCAGAGAGAAGAGCCTTGTTTTGCTAAAAAGAGTCTGGGCTGCTAATGCTGCATAACTTGTGTTACCCACTGATCTCCATGTATTATCAAAAGTATAAAAAGCCTTCTGAACAATAATGCATGGACCAGTTTCTCGGACTAGTCTCTCGGCCTAGTTTCTTGGGAATCTGGCTCCCCCCATGTCTCTCTCTCTCTCTTTTTCTCCCTCTCCCTCCCTCTCCTCTTTACTCTAAGTTCAGGCTGAATTCCCATCTGGAACAGGGCGGCTCACCAAGTCTACTTACCTGTCCTGGCTTCTAAGACCTGCGCAAAAGGGAGCCTAAGGCGGGGCGCCCTTAGATATTCAAGTGGGCGCCGGGGGCCCACGTAGATGGTGCAAGTTCCTTGTCTGGAACTTTATTGGTCTTCCCCGTAAGCCAAGGTATTCAGCCTCCTTTCTCCACTTAATTTTCCTGCTACACTATTTCTTCTTAATCTCTTTTATATTTCTATATAAATAAGTTTTTCCCTTGCCTATCTGTCTCTCCTTCGAATCACCCTGGTTCCACCGGGGCTGGACCCCGGCAAGTCTCTGTGGGTCCTGGTGCACACGAGGTCTGTTTGAGCCCTCTGAACGTCTCTGGTGGGTATGGGGTTTGATTCTAAGCATGAATTCGCCCCTCCTACCATCTTGCTGGGGCTTCTCCTTTGCCTTTGGACGTGGGTTATCTCTTCACATGGGTTTCTCTTGTAGCCACTGCAGCACCACTACAAGCTCTATGGTAGGGTTAATAGTGAATTCCAAGAGGGTGTATCCCAGTGGGGGCTTCCCAGTGCCCTCGGCCCTGTGGTGGCCCTGCTGACCCACACCTCCAGGAGGCCCCCAGCACTAGCAAGGAGTTCTGGTTCAGTCTCCTGTGGGGTCACTGCTCTCCTCATCTGGGTCTGGGTGCAGGTGAAATGCTGTTTGTGTCCTCCAAGACTGGAGTCTCTGTTTCCCCAGCCTTCTGGAAGTTCTATAATCAAATCTGGCTGGCCCTCAAGGCCAGATTCCCTGGGGATTCCCAGTCCCTTTATCAGATCCTGAGGCTGGCAAGCCTGACATGGAGTTCAAATCCCTCACAACAGTGTGAGAGCTTCTTTGGGATTATTGTTTTCCAGTCTGTTGGTCACCGACCCAGTGGGTATAGGATTAGGTTTTATCTTGATTGCACCCCTCCTATCATATCACTGCAGTTCCTTCTTTGTCTTTAGACATAGGGTATCTTTTTTTGGTGGGTTCCAGCATCCTTCTGTTGCTGTTTTTTTCAACAGCTACTTGCAATTTTGGTGCTTTTGCAGGAGGAGATGAGCCTGCATCCTTCTACTCTGCCATCTTGAACCAGATCATCTAATGATTGATATGTCTGGACTTAGATCTGTCACCTAATTATTTGTTTTCTTATTATCCCTAGTTATTCCTACTTATATCTGATTTTTTCCCCCTTTTCATTCTCCCTTAATTCATTTAACTATAGTTATTTCATACAGGGTTCACAAGCAGCTACACTATACCCAGGATTTTCCTAGGCATCAGCCCTAGGCTTAGTTCCCATACAACTTCCATTATAATGGAGGTAAAAGACAATCAAAAATAATCCAAGCATGACGTACCATGTGGGATTTTACTGTGATAAGTGATATGAAGACAAATAAGGCAGGTACAGAGATAAGAATTACAGTGAGATGGGGAATCAAGGAAGGCCTCTTCAAGGAGGTGCCCTCTGAGCCAACAGATCAGCATGAAATGAGCGAGCATGCCTCACAAAGAGCTAGGGAAGGGCATAACTAGGACAGGGAGCTGTAGGCACCAATGCAGGGAGGCAGGAAGGAGAGAGGAGGTGAGTAGTGGGGCTTGAGTAGGCAGAGAGGAGAGGAAGTGGGAGAAGATGTCATTGGAGAGACGACCAATGACCAGAGCAAGCTGGGCCTCAGAGACCGTGGTCATGTATTTGGATTTTATCTCAAGTGGGTTGGGAAGTGTTTGAGGGTTTTGATCAGGGCAAGGGCCTGATCTGATTTCCAGGTTGGAAGCATCCTCCTGCTGTGAGGGAGATAGATTGTAGGTGGACAGGATTGAAAGGACGGGGGCCTCTTAGGCGGGGTCCAGGGAGGCACAGGCCTGCCTGCTGCAAGAACACTCGCTATGTGAGCGAGCTGGTCCTGACTCAGTTTGGGGTTAGTGGCCGTGGAGGTGGTGAGCTGTGGGGAATTCAGAAAAGATGCACGTGCTAATAATGCACTGGCTGTCAGAGGACCGACTACGTGATTTTCAGGGCCCTGTGCAAAATCAAAATGTAGGAACCTTGTTCAAAGACGGTCAAGAGTTTCGAGATGACGACAGCAGAGCTTTAAAGCGAGCCTGGGGTCCTTCTGAGTGTGAGGCCCTGTGGAACTGTCCAGGCCACGCCCCGGACAGAGGCACCCAGGCTTGGGGCTGTGACAGCACGCGCCCTGGTCCCATTTGTTCAAAGGGACCGCTGGCCCAGGGCTCCTCTGCCTCCCAGGGGACTCTGCAGTCACCTCTCAGAGGGTCCCTGTGGAGAAGGACTCCCACATCCCACCCACTCTCTCAGCCCGCCCTCCGCCCCTGTTGCCCCTGGCTCCTGTCTGATCCGGTAGGTGGGGGCTCACACCAAAGCTGCCAGCCTAGGGTGGCCCTGGGCTTCCCTGGCCTGTAGGGTAACCCTCCTGGCCGCCGGTGTGTCAGAAGCAAGTAGTGGGAGGGGACCGCCCCGCCCCAGCCCCGCCCCCGAGGCTCCACAGCCCGCCCCCACGCGGAAGGTCACAGCGAAGGGCAGAGCCCTCACCGTGGACGCACGGAACACTCGCCCACCATGGCAGCCACCACACTGCTGCACGACTGTCAGCTACCGGCAGGCTGCCCTGGGCAGAGCGCCTGCGGACCCGCATCCCCCGGGTTGCCTGGAGCGCGGGTGGCAGCGCGATCCGACCTTCTTGGGGACCAGAGGGGCCGAGGTCCCCAAGAGATGAGTGCGGGCCCTGGGCACGTGGAAGGGACGGGGGGACTCTCCAGTGCAGCCAGGCCCCAAGAAATATGGGGCGTGTCCTAGCCACTCAGAGACCACAGATCGTCCTAAGAAGTTTAGCTTCTTATATACAATAGTTTTATTTCAGCAGGCTGGCTTCCTGACCTGGCACTGTGGCCTGCTGGCCAGGCCTTCTCTTGTGGAACACCTCCACCAGAGGGAGCCACAGCCAAGGGCACAGAGCTGGGTGGGATGCTAAGTGCTTCCCGCAGGCCTGACCCTCCCTCTGTGCTGGGGCACATCAGCTGGACGCACCCTGGACACCCTGGCTTGCAGGCCCCAGGGCCTCGGCTTCTCTGACTCAGAAGCCCTTCCTCCAGCGCCTCCCCTCCCAGGAGCAGAGACTGAGGCCCTGGGAGGGGCCGCCATGTACCCGGGAGTGACAGCCGCTCCTGGGCCTGGATCAGGGCTAGCCCTCACTTGGCATGCCCAGTCCATCTGCTGGACGCAGTGCCATGAGGCAATGAGCCCTTCATCACTCAGAGGAGAGCAGCCGGGCTCTGGGAGGCCAAGGCCAAGGCCGCCCAGGCCACAGATGGCAGCGCCAGGCTTCCCCAGGCTGCCTGAGCACCATCCGTGCTTCCTGGACAGAACTGCTCCTCAGCTCCCAGCAGGGCTCTTCCCCCAGATGCTGCCCTGGAGGGCTCCCAGCACCCTCCCCTCCCCAGGGGGCATGGTACCCTCCTGGGGCCACAGGGCACATGGGTCTCTGCAGACCTCTGGACTCACAAACAGAGGTGGGACTCGACAGGAGCTGACAGCTCTGTGATGCAGTCCCAAGTCAGGGCTTTGAGGGGGGGACACAGGGGACTTCATGGTACTCTTGGCTCTGTGCTGGGGGACCAGGCGTCACCTCCCAGGGGGCCAGCCGCAGGAAGGCCCCCTGGACACCTTGGCATTGGGGCCTCCTGCTGGGCGCCATCTGTGTGGGCACCTGTGGGTGGCAGGATGGNGGTTAGTGGCCGTGGAGGTGGTGAGCTGTGGGGAATTCAGAAAAGATGCACGTGCTAATAATGCACTGGCTGTCAGAGGACCGACTACGTGATTTTCAGGGCCCTGTGCAAAATCAAAATGTAGGAACCTTGTTCAAAGACGGTCAAGAGTTTCGAGATGACGACAGCAGAGCTTTAAAGTGAGCCTGGGGTCCTTCTGAGTGTGAGGCCCTGTGGAACTGTCCAGGCCACGCCCCGGACAGAGGCACCCAGGCTTGGGGCCCTGACAGCACGCGCCCTGGTCCCATTTGTTCAAAGGGACCGCTGGCCCAGGGCTCCTCTGCCTCCCAGGGGACTCTGCAGTCACCTCTCAGAGGGTCCCTGTGGAGAAGGACTCCCACATCCCACCCACTCTCTCAGCCCGCCCTCCGCCCCTGTTGCCCCTGGCTCCTGTCTGATCCGGTAGGTGGGGGCTCACACCAAAGCTGCCAGCCTAGGGTGGCCCTGGGCTTCCCTGGCCTGTAGGGTAACCCTCCTGGCCGCCGGTGTGTCAGAAGCAAGTAGTGGGAGGGGACCGCCCCGCCCCAGCCCCGCCCCCGAGGCTCCACAGCCCGCCCCCACGCGGAAGGTCACAGCGAAGGGCAGAGCCCTCACCGTGGACGCACGGAACACTCGCCCACCATGGCAGCCACCACACTGCTGCACGACTGTCAGCTACCGGCAGGCTGCCCTGGGCAGAGCGCCTGCGGACCCGCATCCCCCGGGTTGCCTGGAGCGCGGGTGGCAGCGCGATCCGACCTTCTTGGGGACCAGAGGGGCCGAGGTCCCCAAGAGATGAGTGCGGGCCCTGGGCACGTGGAAGGGACGGGGGGACTCTCCAGTGCAGCCAGGCCCCAAGAAATATGGGGCGTGTCCTAGCCACTCAGAGACCACAGATCGTCCTAAGAAGTTTAGCTTCTTATATACAATAGTTTTATTTCAGCAGGCTGGCTTCCTGACCTGGCACTGTGGCCTGCTGGCCAGGCCTTCTCTTGTGGAACACCTCCACCAGAGGGAGCCACAGCCAAGGGCACAGAGCTGGGTGGGATGCTAAGTGCTTCCCGCAGGCCTGACCCTCCCTCTGTGCTGGGGCACATCAGCTGGACGCACCCTGGACACCCTGGCTTGCAGGCCCCAGGGCCTCGGCTTCTCTGACTCAGAAGCCCCTCCTCCAGCGCCTCCCCTCCCAGGAGCAGAGACTGAGGCCCTGGGAGGGGCCGCCATGTACCCGGGAGTGACAGCCGCTCCTGGGCCTGGATCAGGGCTAGCCCTCACTTGGCATGCCCAGTCCATCTGCTGGACGCAGTGCCATGAGGCAATGAGCCCTTCATCACTCAGAGGAGAGCAGCCGGGCTCTGGGAGGCCAAGGCCAAGGCCGCCCAGGCCACAGATGGCAGCGCCAGGCTTCCCCAGGCTGCCTGAGCACCATCCGTGCTTCCTGGACAGAACTGCTCCTCAGCTCCCAGCAGGGCTCTTCCCCCAGATGCTGCCCTGGAGGGCTCCCAGCACCCTCCCCTCCCCAGGGGGCATGGTGCCCTCCTGGGGCCACAGGGCACATGGGTCTCTGCAGACCTCTGGACTCACAAACAGAGGTGGGACTCGACAGGAGCTGACAGCTCTGTGATGCAGTCCCAAGTCAGGGCTTTGAAGGGGGGACACAGGGGACTTCATGGTACTCTTGGCTCTGTGCTGGGGGACCAGGCGTCACCTCCCAGGGGGCCAGCCGCAGGAAGGCCCCCTGGACACCTTGGCATTGGGGCCTCCTGCTGGGCGCCATCTGTGTGGGCACCTGTGGGTGGCAGGATGGTTCAGGAAGTCAGAGGAGGACTGAAAGTTGAGTCACAACCACAGGAGCAGGAAGGGGCAATATGGGGGCCTTCTCTCTCCTTTCACACTTGTTCTCTTGAAGGATTCCTTGATGGTTCAGCTGTAAAGTATCTGCCTGCAGCTCTAGAGGCCCAGGTTCAATCCCTGGGTCGGGTAGATCCCCTGGATAAGTAAATGACAACCCACTCCAGCATTCTTATCTCAAGAATACCAAGGACAGAGGAGGCTGGCAGGCTATAGTCCATGGGTTCTCAACAGCTGGCCATTCTGACGCCAGCACCAGCCCACACGGTTACTGGGCAAGGCCATGGTTCTAAAAAAGTATGAGTGGCAGTTGGGTGATAATGAGAAGTGCTACGCAGGATGTGCACTTCACCCAGAACCAGCTGACCAGAACCTAGCCACACCCGTGGATTCCCACCAGGGAAGTTAGAAAACACAGAACTGAGCATCTGGTCATGACAGTGTGGGTGGTCTCGGGTGAGTCAGAAAGACTACTGTCTAATTGGCAGGAAGACCACCCTGACCCCAGGGACGGAACGGAAGGCCTCTACATGTACAGGTGCCCCGACCTGCCGAGGTGGAAGTGCCATGGCCACGCAGTGCAGCTGAGTGAGCGCCAGCGGGGCCCCAAGCGAGTGAGAAACACGGATCAAGGCAGTCACCACCTGCGGCCTGTTCCCCTTTGCTGGCACTCTCACAGAAATCACTGCAGGCCTCATAGAAGAATCGCATTTTAATTCTGATGAAGCTTAGCATGACATTTACATAAAGGAAAGTGCTTTGGCTTGAAAACACAGGAGCTGTTAACCAATTTTCTTAGACAATGTGTTCTAAACAACCCACCAGGCCATCAATAAACAAAAGCCCAAATCCTGGAGAGGGAGGATATGCACTCACTGCATAGAACATTTACTACCTTTCAGTGTGAACTCGACATCATGCACACACACACACACACCTTCTTGTTTAACAAAAGTCATGTTTCGTGGCCATAAACACATTACATTCATCACTTGCAGTGACCTTAAGAGCAGATAGGAAGCTTCAGATTGCTGCACCCTGGTCCACATCCCTTCATTTCCAGGCACAAGGGCCACTCCTGGGACCCCTCATGAGGCCCCTCCAGCCCTGCCCAGCTGGAGTGTGTGTGGTGGGAGTAAGGAAGCAGGGGGGCTCTGCAGCCCCATCAGCAAAGGGAAGGGCCAGCAGGGCTGAGGGATCTGGGCTCTGCCCTCAACCACTAGCCCTGGCCTCCCAGCCTCGGGGGGAGGGGGGCCAGGACAGCAGGAGTGTTCACCTGCTGCTTCTGACAAGCTGAGATGAGGTTGGGGGCCCTTTCAGCTCCCTCCCCCAAATCTAGGTCTCTAACCCTCTAAACTGCAGTCAGTGCCAAAGACAGCAACTTCGAAGAAAAACGGAAATGAACCCGGGACTCACAGATG
>SJYW01032924.1:109650-128207 GCA_006410735.1 Raphicerus campestris
CACCCTGGACACCCTGGCTTGCAGGCCCCAGGGCCTCGGCTTCTCTGACTCAGAAGCCCCTCCTCCAGCGCCTCCCCTCCCAGGAGCAGAGACTGAGGCCCTGGGAGGGGCCGCCATGTACCCGGGAGTGACAGCCGCTCCTGGGCCTGGATCAGGGCTAGCCCTCACTTGGCATGCCCAGTCCATCTGCTGGACGCAGTGCCATGAGGCAATGAGCCCTTCATCACTCAGAGGAGAGCAGCCGGGCTCTGGGAGGCCAAGGCCAAGGCCGCCCAGGCCACAGATGGCAGCGCCAGGCTTCCCCAGGCTGCCTGAGCACCATCCGTGCTTCCTGGACAGAACTGCTCCTCAGCTCCCAGCAGGGCTCTTCCCTCAGATGCTGCCCTGGAGGGCTCCCAGCACCCTCCCCTCCCCAGGGGGCATGGTACCCTCCTGGGGCCACAGGGCACATGGGTCTCTGCAGACCTCTGGACTCACAAACAGAGGTGGGACTCGACAGGAGCTGACAGCTCTGTGATGCAGTCCCAAGTCAGGGCTTTGAAGGGGGGACACAGGGGACTTCATGGTACTCTTGGCTCTGTGCTGGGGTACCAGGCGTCACCTCCCAGGGGGCCAGCCGCAGGAAGGCCCCCTGGACACCTTGGCATTGGGGCCTCCTGCTGGGCGCCATCTGTGTGGACACCTGTGGGTGGCAGGATGGTTCAGGAAATCAGAGGAGGACTGAAAGTTGAGTCACAACCACAGGAGCAGGAAGGGGCAATATGGGGGCCTTCTCTCTCCTTTCACACTTGTTCTCTTGAAGGATTCCTTGATGGTTCAGCTGTAAAGTATCTGCCTGCAGCTCTAGAGGCCCAGGTTCAATCCCTGGGTCGGGTAGATCCCCTGGATAAGTAAATGACAACCCACTCCAGCATTCTTATCTCAAGAATACCAAGGACAGAGGAGGCTGGCAGGCTATAGTCCATGGGTTCTCAACAGCTGGCCATTCTGACGCCAGCACCAGCCCACACGGTTACTGGGCAAGGCCATGGTTCTAAAAAAGTATGAGTGGCAGTTGGGTGATAATGAGAAGTGCTACGCAGGATGTGCACTTCACCCAGAACCAGCTGACCAGAACCTAGCCACACCCGTGGATTCCCACCAGGGAAGTTAGAAAACACAGAACTGAGCATCTGGTCATGACAGTGTGGGTGGTCTCGGGTGAGTCAGAAAGACTACTGTCTAATTGGCAGGAAGACCACCCTGACCCCAGGGACGGAAGGCCTCTACATGTACAGGTGCCCCGACCTGCCGAGGTGGAAGTGCCATGGCCACGCAGTGCAGCTGAGTGAGCGCCAGCGGGGCCCCAAGCGAGTGAGAAACACGGATCAAGGCAGTCACCACCTGCGGCCTGTTCCCCTTTGCTGGCACTCTCACAGAAATCACTGCAGGCCTCATAGAAGAATCGCATTTTAATTCTGATGAAGCTTAGCATGACATTTACATAAAGGAAAGTGCTTTGGCTTGAAAATACAGGAGCTGTTAACCAATTTTCTTAGACAATGTGTTCTAAACAACCCACCAGGCCATCAATAAACAAAAGCCCAAATCCTGGAGAGGGAGGATATGCACTCACTGCATAGAACATTTACTACCTTTCAGTGTGAACTCGACATCATGCACACACACACACACACCTTCTTGTTTAACAAAAGTCATGTTTCGTGGCCATAAACACATTACATTCATCACTTGCAGTGACCTTAAGAGCAGATAGGAAGCTTCAGATTGCTGCACCCTGGTCCACATCCCTTCATTTCCAGGCACAAGGGCCACTCCTGGGACCCCTCATGAGGCCCCTCCAGCCCTGCCCAGCTGGAGTGTGTGTGGTGGGAGTAAGGAAGCAGGGGGGCTCTGCAGCCCCATCAGCAAAGGGAAGGGCCAGCAGGGCTGAGGGACCTGGGCTCTGCCCTCAACCACTAGCCCTGGCCTCCCAGCCTCAGGGGGAGGGGGGCCAGGACAGCAGGAGTGTTCACCTGCTACTTCTGACAAGCTGAGATGAGGTTGGGGGCCCTTTCAGCTCCCTCCCCCAAATCTAGGTCTCTAACCCTCTAAACTGCAGTCAGTGCCAAAGACAGCAACTTCGAAGAAAAACGGAAATGAACCCGGGACTCACAGATGTTTGCCCTCCTCTCTCCGCAGAGGCCACACTGCCCTTGACCCTCCTTTCAAGTCCCAAGTGTGGAGGCCCCCACGCAGACGCGTCCAGACGCGGGGTGCACTGTGAAGAATATGGTGGGAAACACACTGGGCCACGAAACGCCCCTCAACCCCAGAACCCAAGCATTTGGAGAAGGCTGCCTGTGGGCCTCGACACTGCCGTGGATCACACGACGAGGTAAACCATTTTCTTCCCATTGATGTTTCTGGTCTTCAGCCCCAGGTAGCGGCGGCTGTTCTTCTCTGGCTGCCCGTACACCATGTTGATGAAGAACCTGGGCTCGTCCTCCGCCCTGGGCTTGAAGCACAGGCAGCAAAAAGCAGATCTTAGCCGGTGACACAGATAAGTCATGGCTTCCGCCTCTTCTGAGGGCTCCTCGTACACGGGCTGCTTCATTTCCTCGTAGGCTGACAAAATCACTGCTTGAAATAAGTTGATCAAGATGCAGATCATCACCAGCAAGAAAGATGAGAGGAAGAGGACCCCGAGAACCCGGTTATTGAAAAATTCCGTGTTCTCAAAAGCTGAGACACAGTAGGAAACTATTGTCTGGGTGGCGTGGATCATGTCACTGTAGTTCCACTCATGCTGCCCGAACACCAGGTACCCGAATGCCATGAAGACAAAGAAATACACGGACACCACCAATGCCATGTGGCAGATGCCAGGAAGGGCAGTCTGGATGGCCCTCTGAGCCAGACGCACATCGTAAAAGACCCTGGAATACCGGAGCGTCTTCAGGATCGTCAGAAACACCAGGAAACCCAGAATCACCCTCATGGTGTGGTCCACTTGAGCCACTGCGTGAAAGGGAACAAAATCCTTGGGGTTTGATAGATAAGCCTGAACTACACCGATGGCCAAGAAGTGCTTTCTGAAAAAGAGCACGATCCACAAGGTGAAGATGCATTTTAGAGCAAAGTTGAGCAAATTATATACACTTTGCACGTAGGCAGTCCTTTCTTGTGTGATTATGTAAACCTCGTCTACAGTGTAGGCAAGAAAGAAAATGAAGATGGCCAAGTACAAGTAGTTTTCTGCTGAGTCTGTTGACTTTTTCCTGTTAAAATGAGCGAGCGAGAAGGAGTGCGCATTCAGGCTAGTGTTCACAATGCCTAACTGAGAGACCTCGAAGATGACCGAGATGCTGCAGAGAAGACTGATGTCTGGATTGAAGGTGGTCAGTTCCACCATCACAGACCAGGTCTTCGCATCCAGCCAGTGGCCTTTCTGGAGCTCGCTGAGCCTCAGTGTGGAATTAAACCGCTGCTCTGCTGGGAAAAAATAGAAGGCGTATCCTCCTGAGCCATAGGTGTGCAGCAGCCCATAGGCAGAGTACGCCCACCTCTTCTCTGGAGGCCTGTAGGTAAATCCTCTGGCCGGCTGCTCAGTGTCCCGCTTACTAATTCTATTCCACGACCCAGAGTAGTTCTTTGTGTCTTCTGGGTCAATGCCATATTCGGGGTGACAGCGAATCTCTCCTTTGAGGCTGCCCTCCACAAATTTCTTGGCCGGCAGACATGTCGTCTCTCCAGGTTGCGCCCTCTGCTGCCTCATCAGCGGCAGGCCAAGGATTTTAGAGGAGCTGTCAGGGACAAATGTGGGATTCGGGTCATTGTGGAGCAGAGGCAACAGCGCCCTGTTCAGCCACTGATAGATGTCTTCCAGCCTGGCCACACCTGCCAGACCCACAGAGAACTGCTCCCGAATAAACTGATTATAGTAAAAGCTGTCAGTGGGACGAAGGACGGCAACTAGGCTCAGCAAGAGCGCCAGAAAGATGAAGTGAGTGAGGATGTAACTCAGGAACAGGAAAGCTCTTCTCTTGATCCTCTTCTTTCTTTTGAATATCGTGATTTCGTCTTGGGTGAGAGGCTGGTACATCCTTGAGTTTCGGAGCTCCGTGATGAACTGGTGGCGTCTGTCCATTTCTTCTGGGTCCTTCTGAATGTTGTGCAGCTTGATCTCAGTGAAGCGGCTGTTGCTGATCCACGAAACGTTTTTACAGTACTTGGCCTTCCGTGTTCTGTAGCCTGACACGAGTATGACTTTAGATGGCTGCACTAGAAAGACTGACTGAATGAATGCACAAAACGATGCAAACAGCCATGCTATTGACTTTTCGAGGCCGTAAGTCAGTCCATAGAATATGATGAAGAAGGAGGATATGCCACAGGTAAGGAAAACCAAGAGCCAGGCAACACAAACACACCATTGGGGCAGGACTATTCTGGTCTTCTCTTTAAGGGCTGGCGAACCTGGCTGGGGACGATACTCATCAGTAACATATGTTTTGTCTTCAATATTTGGGTTATTGGTGTTTATATTTCTTCCCTGGATGCGGGAGAACTTGCTTTGTGCTTGAGTGACCTTGCTTTGGGCTCTGGAGACCTTGCTTTGGGTACGGGAGGCCTTGCTTTTGATGGGAGACCCCTGGCTTTCTGTTTGCTTGGCCGGGGGCTGTCTTTTAGAGGTGATGTTGACAGAAGCCTTGGGCTTTGCACGATGTTTCTTAGACACAGGCTCTTGGGAGCTTGCCGTGGCAGTTTCATAGGCATGCCACTTTCCCAGTCGTTCTTCCCAGTGCTCGCCTGCTAGCGGTTTCAAAGGATGCTTCCGAGGAGTAACCTCATGTAGAGTCACCTGAGGTCTCCTCTGGGAATAGATGAACAAAGATTTGATCGCGAGCTGCACGGGGAGCGTAATAAAGGCGCTTTCCAATCCGATCAGCATCGACCGGATGTACCTCTGCTCTTGCGGCTGTGCTTCGATCTCCTTCTCTAGACTAAAGAACATGATATTACACAGAAGGGTGGACAACAGCATTGCTAGGCAACAGGACAGTCTCTGGAGCCTGTTGAACGGTGTAGAAATGACACCAGAAAAAACGGAGAACCACAGGTGGCTTCTCCCCAGCCTGTAACTAAAATCTATGAGGAAAAAGTCCATTTTCTTGAGAGGCTTATCTGGGGGGGTAACTGGAAAGGTTTGGTCCAGAGANCGGTGTAGAAATGACACCAGAAAAAACGGAGAACCACAGGTGGCTTCTCCCCAGCCTGTAACTAAAATCTATGAGGAAAAAGTCCATTTTCTTGAGAGGCTTATCTGGGGGGGTAACTGGAAAGGTTTGGTCCAGAGATGTGTCAAGAGAAAGCCATTTTCGGCACATGAAGAGCCATATGTGTCTGGTGAACAGATTCTCCACTTTGATTCTACTTAAATACCATTCAGGGGACCTGCCCTCATTGTTGTGCCACACACGGAGGGAATGGATGTCGCCCAAGTCCTTTTCCGTCGCTAGGAGGAAAGTGCAGATGCTTCCTCGGTAGAGAGTTGTAAATTGTGGATGGCTTAAACANTAGAGCACATTCTAAAATCGAATGCATTATTATGGTTTTAGGATTTTTTTTTAAGATTTCTCTTTAGATGTGGATCATTTCTAAAGTCTTTATTGACTCTGTTACAAGATCGTTTCTGTTTTATGTTTTGGGATCCTAGCTCCCCCAGCAGGGATGGGACTGGAAATGCACCCCCTGCGTTGGAAGCGCACAGAATCTCAACCCCTGAACAGCCAGCCAGGAACGTCTCAACAGAGTTTTAAAAACTGGTTAATGCCCAGTTTTTCCCGGTGGTCTGGTGGCTACAGCTTCATACTCCCAATGCGAGGCCGGGTTCCATCCCTGGTCAGGGATCCTGCCTGCTGCCACTGAGCTGCAGTGCAGCAACTAAAAGGTCCTGCTGCTGTAAGAAAGATCGGGGATCTCGAGTGCCACAGCTACGACCCAGTGCAGCCAAATCAGTAAGGAGGCATTAAAACAGAGAGACTGCAAATTGTCAAGAGCAACGATGAGATGAGATTAGGGTGAAAGTCGCTCAGCCGTGTCCAGCTCTCTTTGAGACCCAATCAGTTGAGTCCAATTCTTTGGACTATATAGTCCATGGAATTCTCCAGGCCAGAATACTGGAGTGAGTAGCCTTTCCTTTCTCCAGGGGATCTTCCCAACCCAGGGATCAAACCCAGGTCTCTCAGATTGCAGGCAGATTCTTTACCAGCTGAGCCACACAAGGGGTGCCCAAGAATATTAGAGTGGGTAACCTATCCCTTCTCTAGTGGATCTTCCTGACCCAGGAATCAAGTCCGGGTCTCCTGCATTGCAGGCAGACTCTTCACCAGCCGAGACACCAGGGAAGTTAGGACGCGTTTGATCTTTTAGCTTGTGCGCCTCTTCCTCTTTTCGCTTTTAATATATTTTTAAATTTAGTTTTGGCTGCACTGGGTCCTCAGTGCTGCTCAGACTCTTCTCTGGTTGCAGCTCGCGGGGGCTTCTCATTGCAGTGGCTCCTTTTGTTGCAGAGCGTGGCCTCTAGAGCGCAGAGCACAGGCTCAGTAATCGTGGCACATGGGCTGAGCTGCTCCACGGCCTCTGGACCCTGGACCAGGGGTTGAACCTGTGCCCCCTGCATCAGCAGGAGGATTCTCACCCCTGAGCCGCCCGGGAAGCCCTTCCTAACTCTCTGTAATGGATATTTACTATGGTTCTTTTTTTAAAAGAATAAATAGAAAGAAGTACCCAAATGTCCCATGCCCTCTTGAGGCTGAGGAGGCTGACACTGTGGGCAGGTCACCTGTCAGGAAGGACTTTCCTTTAGCTATGCCATTTTTGGACACAGAGGCCCCACTAGCCCTCGAAAATGTGCTTCGAGTTACACATATTAAGTCTCCTTATCTGGGATGCACCCAGTTACATTTTCTTTGAGTTGAGGTCCAGAAAATACTCAGTGTTCTAGAAAGAGAGAGAAAAAAAGGTTTAGATACATGCCTTCATTTACATGAACTAAAAGCTCCCTTGGGACAGCTTTGTTTCACCTTTTAAATTTCAGTACGTAACATGGACCAACGACCAGGGCCTTGGTGGCATTGAGGGCTGCCTGTCAAAGCTCAAAGCGGCAGATCCGACCTTCGGTGAGTGATGCTTGCCCTGGGCCAAGGGCCGTGTTTCATGAGTATAGCCCCTTACTGGTTCTCTGAGTACACACCTCAGCTGGGCCATAGAAGGCAGGCCTGTGGTACTGACCAAGTTAGGAGGAAGGGAAGATCACAGTCACCACTGTGCTTGGAATAACAGCTGCTCCCATAAAGATGCCAGTTTCTATAGGTGTCTTTCAAATGTTCTCCTTAATTGTACATTAATTCTGCAAGGAAGACTCTGATTCCATTTCTCAGATGAGGAAACTGAGATTCAGACAGAGTAAGAAATACACCCAAATCTACCCAACTGGTAGTTGGGGATCTGGGATCAGACACGGCTGTCTCAATCCAAAGCCTGGAACCCCCTGAAACACAAGAAGTGGCCCCGGCAGCCTCTCTGCATACTAGTGAGGCCTCCCCCTAGTGACGCCCTGCCTAGAGAGGCTGGGGCAAGGGAGACCGACCTGGGGACAGGGGCTGTGGTCACAGGCAAGCCATGTGCATGGCAAGCATGGGGGTCAGCCCAGTGCATTCCAGAACCCCAGCAGGTAGCCCCAGCCTGGGTAAGGTTCTGGGCTGGGGGAAGGGCTGAGGAGGGGAGGGCAGCAGGGACTCCCCCTTTCACCCCTGCCACCCCCCGCCATGGACAGGTCCCACTGAGGGCAAGGGGCACAGAACAGGGGATGAAGGAAGCTGTCAGGGGAGCTAGCCTCTGGGCGTGGGCTCAGGCTCTCTGAGCAGACCCTGGTCCCAGGTCAGACGTGGGGGCCAGGTGTGGTCCCAGCACTCTGGTTGGGTCCTGGGTCCTAGGTCCCAGACCCGGGGTAGGGACTGGAGTTTGAAACACCAGTGGACATCCTTCCTCTGTCAGGGTGGGGTGTGGCAAGCCCGGGTGGGACCCGGGGGCCTGCACACCTGCCAGCAAGGCTGCTGCACGGGCCGCAAGGTGCCCCCCACCCCCCGCCCCCCACCAGGCTTTCTCAGCCTCCAAGTTCTCAGCGCAGGAAGGCAGCCAAGACAGGATCGTGGCTTCTGTGCTCTGGGGGCCAGCCCCCTGACAGCGTCAGAGGCTCTGTGCTGGTGGCGGGGATAGTAGCAGCTGATGAAGGAAGCAGAAGGGCTTCCAAAGCGCCCCGAGGCAGCCCCTGACCAGCTCACCTGGAGTGCCCTGCCTGGAAAAGTGTTCGGGGTGGGGGTGGTTGCAGGATGTGTTAGGATTGCCGCACCTCCACATGCATGGTGAGGATCCGAGCTTTGCACTGTTGGTGGGGACATAGCCTAAGGCCACCTGACTTGCCCCTCCTGGGACGTGGGGTGTTTATTTCACCTGTGGGGCCTGCCTGGGCTGGGCAGGACCGTCTGAATCACCAGCTCTTTTCCCACTTTTCGCCAGCCATGGGCCATGCCATCGCTAATGGCCTCGTGCTGATTGGCACCGGAAGCTCCGTGAGGCTGGACAAAGAGCTGGATGCGGCTGTGAAGACGATGGTGGAGATTTCCAAAACCCAGCTCCTGACCCACCGGGAGCAGCTGCACGTGTCTGCAGTAGAGGCCTTTGCCAAGGGGTGAGGGGCCTCCCTGGGTCAGGGGCTGGTGCTCCAGGGCCACTCTCGCTGGCCGACGCAGCAGGCTGCCCCAGCGCTGTGCAGAAGGGGCTGAGGGGCGATGCCCATCCTGCTTCCCATGCCTGTCTGATTGGGAACCTCACCTTGTCTGCTGCTGTATCCTCAGCTGACTGAGGACACGGTTGGTTCAGATTCCTAGTCTGACATTCAAAGCAGCTTATTTGGTTTCATTGAATAAGCTGGTTATTTTCATTACAAAAATAATTGCCACAGTCCATGGGGTCACAAAGAGTCAGACACGACTTAGCGACTGGATGACAACATCAGAAATAATAGGATCACAGTAAAGAAATAGATAAGAGAGAGGAAGACCCTTGCCCTTAGACTCCTGGTCCTAACACACCAGGTAGGTGAGCATCTGCCCATTGCCCCCTGCCCCCGTGGTCCCCTCCTGTCCCCGTGTGTGTCCTGTGGCCCCAGGACAGCCCGTGTGTCTGCTCGTGCAGGGGAGGTGCCTGCAGACCTGGGTGGCCGGAGCTGACAGTATAGGAGTTCTGAGGCAGTGACGTCCTGGTCTCCCTGGGGTCGCTGCTGCCGTTCAGTCGCTAAGTCGTGTCTGACTCTCCGTGACCCCACGGACCGCAGTGCACCAGGCTCCCCTGTCCTTCACTGTCTCCCTGGAGAATCAGTGTGAATGTCAGCGCAGGGCTGGAGTTCCACCTCTCAGCCTCCCCACAGCTGGTACACCGTCTCAGGTCAACGGGCAACTTGTGAAACCAGTTTTTTTTTTTGGCTTGAATTAGAAAGTAGAACCTCCCAGTGGCTTTTGCATTTTCTGAGCCACAAGCTGACACAGAAGTGTGCCTGTGTGCTTTAAGCAGCCCGGTGCAAGCCGTGACTGGCAGGAGGTGGAGCCCCTCCCACTCACCGAGCTTGAACTGAGTTTGGGGTTGCTGAGACGCCTCTCTTGGCTTCCAGGAACTTCCCGAAAGCCTGTGAGCTGTGGGAGCAGATTCTCCAGGACCACCCAACAGACATGCTGGCCCTGAAGTTTTCCCACGATGCCTACTTTTACCTGGGCTACCAGGAGCAGATGCGAGATTCTGTGGCTCGAGTTTATCCCTTCTGGACGCCCGACATCCCCCTGAGCAGGTCGGTGCCCGCGAGGAGTCACATCCTTCCGGTCTCAGCCTCTCTCTTCTGCCTGGAAACTTGTGAGACTGCCATTGCTATTTCCTCTTTCTCCAAAGTGAAAAGGTGGGAGTTCCCTGGTGGTCCAGGGGTCAGGCCTGTGTGCCTGGGGTGGACCCCTGGTCAGGGAACTGCGGTTTTACCTCAAGTCTCGGCCAGAAAACAAAAAAGTGAAAAGGCTTCGCGTCTTCATTTGATCCTTATCCCATCCTGGTAATGAAGTAATACCATTATGTATCAGTCAGCACAAAGTAGTTTTGGCTGCAGTAACAACCATCCTCTAGATCTTTCACTCCACTTCTTATTACGNGCTCGCGGGGGCTTCTCATTGCAGTGGCTCCTTTTGTTGCAGAGCGTGGCCTCTAGAGCGCAGAGCACAGGCTCAGTAATCGTGGCACATGGGCTGAGCTGCTCCACGGCCTCTGGACCCTGGACCAGGGGTTGAACCTGTGCCCCCTGCATCAGCAGGAGGATTCTCACCCCTGAGCCGCCCGGGAAGCCCTTCCTAACTCTCTGTAATGGATATTTACTATGGTTCTTTTTTTAAAAGAATAAATAGAAAGAAGTACCCAAATGTCCCATGCCCTCTTGAGGCTGAGGAGGCTGACACTGTGGGCAGGTCACCTGTCAGGAAGGACTTTCCTTTAGCTATGCCATTTTTGGACACAGAGGCCCCACTAGCCCTCGAAAATGTGCTTCGAGTTACACATATTAAGTCTCCTTATCTGGGATGCACCCAGTTACATTTTCTTTGAGTTGAGGTCCAGAAAATACTCAGTGTTCTAGAAAGAGAGAGAAAAAAAGGTTTAGATACATGCCTTCATTTACATGAACTAAAAGCTCCCTTGGGACAGCTTTGTTTCACCTTTTAAATTTCAGTACGTAACATGGACCAACGACCAGGGCCTTGGTGGCATTGAGGGCTGCCTGTCAAAGCTCAAAGCGGCAGATCCGACCTTCGGTGAGTGATGCTTGCCCTGGGCCAAGGGCCGTGTTTCATGAGTATAGCCCCTTACTGGTTCTCTGAGTACAGACCTCAGCTGGGCCATAGAAGGCAGGCCTGTGGTACTGACCAAGTTAGGAGGAAGGGAAGATCACAGTCACCACTGTGCTTGGAATAACAGCTGCTCCCATAAAGATGCCAGTTTCTATAGGTGTCTTTCAAATGTTCTCCTTAATTGTACATTAATTCTGCAAGGAAGACTCTGATTCCATTTCTCAGATGAGGAAACTGAGATTCAGACAGAGTAAGAAATACACCCAAATCTACCCAACTGGTAGTTGGGGATCTGGGATCAGACACGGCTGTCTCAATCCAAAGCCTGGAACCCCCTGAAACACAAGAAGTGGCCCCGGCAGCCTCTCTGCATACTAGTGAGGCCTCCCCCTAGTGACGCCCTGCCTAGAGAGGCTGGGGCAAGGGAGACCGACCTGGGGACAGGGGCTGTGGTCACAGGCAAGCCATGTGCATGGCAAGCATGGGGGTCAGCCCAGTGCATTCCAGAACCCCAGCAGGTAGCCCCAGCCTGGGTAAGGTTCTGGGCTGGGGGAAGGGCTGAGGAGGGGAGGGCAGCAGGGACTCCCCCTTTCACCCCTGCCACCCCCCGCCATGGACAGGTCCCACTGAGGGCAAGGGGCACAGAACAGGGGATGAAGGAAGCTGTCAGGGGAGCTAGCCTCTGGGCGTGGGCTCAGGCTCTCTGAGCAGACCCTGGTCCCAGGTCAGACGTGGGGGCCAGGTGTGGTCCCAGCACTCTGGTTGGGTCCTGGGTCCTAGGTCCCAGACCCGGGGTAGGGACTGGAGTTTGAAACACCAGTGGACATCCTTCCTCTGTCAGGGTGGGGTGTGGCAAGCCCGGGTGGGACCCGGGGGCCTGCACACCTGCCAGCAAGGCTGCTGCACGGGCCGCAAGGTGCCCCCCACCCCCCGCCCCCCACCAGGCTTTCTCAGCCTCCAAGTTCTCAGCGCAGGAAGGCAGCCAAGACAGGATCGTGGCTTCTGTGCTCTGGGGGCCAGCCCCCTGACAGCGTCAGAGGCTCTGTGCTGGTGGCGGGGATAGTAGCAGCTGATGAAGGAAGCAGAAGGGCTTCCAAAGTGCCCCGAGGCAGCCCCTGACCAGCTCACCTGGAGTGCCCTGCCTGGAAAAGTGTTCGGGGTGGGGGTGGTTGCAGGATGTGTTAGGATTGCCGCACCTCCACATGCATGGTGAGGATCCGAGCTTTGCACTGTTGGTGGGGACATAGCCTAAGGCCACCTGACTTGCCCCTCCTGGGACGTGGGGTGTTTATTTCACCTGTGGGGCCTGCCTGGGCTGGGCAGGACCGTCTGAATCACCAGCTCTTTTCCCACTTTTCGCCAGCCATGGGCCATGCCATCGCTAATGGCCTCGTGCTGATTGGCACCGGAAGCTCCGTGAGGCTGGACAAAGAGCTGGATGCGGCTGTGAAGACGATGGTGGAGATTTCCAAAACCCAGCTCCTGACCCACCGGGAGCAGCTGCACGTGTCTGCAGTAGAGGCCTTTGCCAAGGGGTGAGGGGCCTCCCTGGGTCAGGGGCTGGTGCTCCAGGGCCACTCTCGCTGGCCGACGCAGCAGGCTGCCCCAGCGCTGTGCAGAAGGGGCTGAGGGGCGATGCCCATCCTGCTTCCCATGCCTGTCTGATTGGGAACCTCACTTTGTCTGCCGCTGTATCCTCAGCTGACTGAGGACACGGTTGGTTCAGATTCCTAGTCTGACATTCAAAGCAGCTTATTTGGTTTCATTGAATAAGCTGGTTATTTTCATTACAAAAATAATTGCCACAGTCCATGGGGTCACAAAGAGTCAGACACGACTTAGCGACTGGATGACAACATCAGAAATAATAGGATCACAGTAAAGAAATAGATAAGAGAGAGGAAGACCCTTGCCCTTAGACTCCTGGTCCTAACACACCAGGTAGGTGAGCATCTGCCCATTGCCCCCTGCCCCCGTGGTCCCCTCCTGTCCCCGTGTGTGTCCTGTGGCCCCAGGACAGCCCGTGTGTCTGCTCGTGCAGGGGAGGTGCCTGCAGACCTGGGTGGCCGGAGCTGACAGTATAGGAGTTCTGAGGCAGTGACGTCCTGGTCTCCCTGGGGTCGCTGCTGCCGTTCAGTCGCTAAGTCGTGTCTGACTCTCCGTGACCCCACGGACCGCAGTGCACCAGGCTCCCCTGTCCTTCACTGTCTCCCTGGAGAATCAGTGTGAATGTCAGCGCAGGGCTGGAGTTCCACCTCTCAGCCTCCCCACAGCTGGTACACCGTCTCAGGTCAACGGGCAACTTGTGAAACCAGTTTTTTTTTTGGCTTGAATTAGAAAGTAGAACCTCCCAGTGGCTTTTGCATTTTCTGAGCCACAAGCTGACACAGAAGTGCGCCTGTGTGCTTTAAGCAGCCCGGTGCAAGCCGTGACTGGCAGGAGGTGGAGCCCCTCCCACTCACCGAGCTTGAACTGAGTTTGGGGTTGCTGAGACGCCTCTCTTGGCTTCCAGGAACTTCCCGAAAGCCTGTGAGCTGTGGGAGCAGATTCTCCAGGACCACCCAACAGACATGCTGGCCCTGAAGTTTTCCCACGATGCCTACTTTTACCTGGGCTACCAGGAGCAGATGCGAGATTCTGTGGCTCGAGTTTATCCCTTCTGGACGCCCGACATCCCCCTGAGCAGGTCGGTGCCCGCGAGGAGTCACATCCTTCCGGTCTCAGCCTCTCTCTTCTGCCTGGAAACTTGTGAGACTGCCATTGCTATTTCCTCTTTCTCCAAAGTGAAAAGGTGGGAGTTCCCTGGTGGTCCAGGGGTCAGGCCTGTGTGCCTGGGGTGGACCCCTGGTCAGGGAACTGCGGTTTTACCTCAAGTCTCGGCCAGAAAACAAAAAAGTGAAAAGGCTTCGCGTCTTCATTTGATCCTTATCCCATCCTGGTAATGAAGTAATACCATTATGTATCAGTCAGCACAAAGTAGTTTTGGCTGCAGTAACAACCATCTTCTAGATCTTTCACTCCACTTCTTATTACGAGAAAGGCGAGCTTCTCCCTCCTGATGCATGTCCGTCAGAGGCGAGCGGAGGCTCTGGGCCCATGCCATTGTCTCCCTCTGGGATCCCAGCTGGTGAAGCCACTACTCTCTGGACGCACCAGCTGCTAAGAGGAAAGAGAGCTCTCCTGGGGGACTCGCAGTGGCATCAGTGCTCAGAGTGAAGTGCTCTGAGTCGCTGGCCAGAGCCAGTCACCACCCCCCCACAGGAGGCCAGGAAGCACAGTGCCCCCACGGGCTGGAAGGAGAGGGAGGCGTGGGCTGCCTGTGAGCAGGCCGAGGGACGTCCACACGGGCACGCCTCCACTGTGTCTGCATCACGGGATTGTTGTGAAGGGCAAGTGGACAAGAGACTGAAGGGCTGTGTTAGGGTTCTCCAGAAAACAGAACCAATAGGGTGTGTGTTTGCTGTTATTTGACCACTAAGTTTTGTGTCCGACCCCATGGACTTAGCCTGCCAGGCTCCTCTGTCCATGGAATTCTCCAGGAAAGAATACTAGAGTGGGTGACCATTTCCTCCTCCAGGTGATCTTCCCGACCCAGGGATCCAACCTGAGTCTCCTACATTGGCAGGCAGATTCTTTACCACTGAGCCACGAGGGAAACCCAGGATGTGTATATCTATAGCTATGTTATTTACACACAGAGCGGGGGAGAGAGGGTGGAGGAGGGAGGGAGGTGTATTTATTTTACGGAATTGGCTCCAGTGACTGCGGGGACTGGCAAGTCTGAAGCCGTTCCGGTCTCTGCCTTCGTCTCCACGTGACTGTCTGTCCTGTGTGTCTTCTGCGTCCAAAACCTCCCTCTCCTTTCTCTTATAAGGACACCAGTCATTAGGTTTAGGGCCCACCATCATCCAGGATGACCTCATCTTAACTTGATCTGATAAGGAGCTGCAAAGATTCGAATTCCATGTACGGCGTATGTCCAGACACAACCCTGCACCTGCCGTGTCGCGGGTGGGATGGTTCCCATCCATTTTTAACAAATAATAATTTTTGTTTGTTTCCAGCTACGTGAAAGGCATCTATTCTTTCGGACTGATGGAAACCAACCTCTACGATCGGGCGGAAAAGCTCACCAAAGAGGTAGGCAGGCCCTTCCAGAGGTGCGGGAGCCCTGGGGGCACGGTGTCAGGGGCCGCAGAGCAGGCCAGGCTTGGACCCCCACGCTGCACCCCATTTCCTGCTGGGAGGACTTGTATTAACAGAGAGGGCAGCTCCCTCTGGCCACCTGTGCCCCCCAGGTCTGCAGAGCTACCTTGCACAGGTGGGGAAGGCCTGTGAGGCTCCATCTGCCCTCCTTCCCTGGGCCCCACGGTGTGGCGGCTCTGTGCACCTCCGGCTCCATGTCTCCAGGGGCTCCCGTGTGTGTTCTGGACCCAGACTCTGTAGGTGGGAAGCGGGTGTCAGCATTGCTTCCCCGACCTGGAACCGCAGGTTTCTAAGCGTCGCTGATAGCACCAAGCCTCCAGGAGGGGACCCTTAGTTGCTGAGTGAGGCTTGTTGCCAAAAACCCACTGAACTTTCAAGTTAGGAAGGAAAGAAAGGGAATTTTACTCAAGTCAAACTGAGGATTGTAAATTGGGAAGCAGACAGTTCTGAGCACTGTTCCGCCTGTTAGAACTTGAAGGTACAGTCACCTACTTTTGTGAGACAAAGGACCGAACATCAAAATGACATCCTGATATTATCCCATAAGGCCACCAAGGATACAGTCTGGATAAGCACAAACAAAGTGAGCAGCGAGTCAGCATGCCCCGCTGCAGAGCTGCGAAAGGGCAGGGTTCTCTGAAGAACTTACACTGCCAGTGTCGGAAGAGAGGAAAGACTCCATCTCTAGGGCCGAGCAGGCACTCCCGTCTCTGAGGAGCGCTGGTCAATGTGTGATGCAGGCGTGCGCTGCACATCAGGGAGCCAGGGAGGAGGCCCGGACAAGCGCCGAGAGGACCTCATGCTTAATTTTTCTTGTCTTGCCCTAAAGTATAAATTTTATCTCATCAGGCTGCTTCGGGTGGGCCCTGACCTGGCACTGGGGCCTGCTGACCAGGCCTTCTCTTGTGGACCACCTCCACCAGAGGGAGCCACAGCCAAGGGCACAGAGCTGGGTGGGATGCCAAGTGCTTCCCGCAGGCCTGGCCCTCCCTCTGTGCTGGGGCACATCGGCTGGCCGCTACCCTGGACGCACCCTGGACACCCTGGCTTGCAGGCCCCAGGGCCTCGGCTTCTCTGACTCAGAAGCCCCTCCTCCAGCGCCTCCCCTCCCAGGAGCAGAGACTGAGGCCCCGGGAGGGGCCGCCATGTACTCGGGAGTGACAGCCGCTCCTGGGCCTGGCTCAGGGCTGGCCCTCACTTGGACGTGCCCAGTCCATCTGCTGGACGCAGTGCCATGAGGCAATGAGCCCTTCATCATTCAGAGGAGAGCAGCCGGGCTCTGGGAGGCCAAGGCCAAGGCCGCCCAGGCCACAGATGGCAGCGCCAGGCTTCCCCAGGCTGCCTGAGCACCATCCGTGCTTCCTGGACAGAACTGCTCCTCAGCTCCCAGCAGGGCTCTTCCCCCAGATGCTGCCCTGGAGGGCTCCCAGCACCCTCCCCTCCCCAGGGGGCATGGTGCCATCCTGGGGCCACAGGGCACATGGGTCTCTGCAGACCTCTGGGCTCACAAACAGAGGCGGGACTTGACAGGAGCTGACAGGGTCTGTGATGCAGTCCCAAGTCAGGGCTTTGAAGGGGGGACACAGGGGACTTCATGGTACTCTTGGCTCTGTGCTGGGGGACCAGGCGTCACCTCCCAGGGGGCCAGCCGCAGGAAGGTCCCCTGGACACCTTGGCATTGGGGCCTCCTGCTGGGCGCCATCTGTGTGGGCACCTGTGGGTGGCAGGATGTTTCGGGAAGTCAGAGGGGGACCGAAAGGTGAAGGGTCACAGCCACAGGAGCAGGAAAGGGTGACGTGGGGGGACCCCTTCCCTCCCTTCACACTTGTTCTTCGGGCACCCACACGCAGACCGCAGCACCAGTCCCCTACAGACAGGTACTGGGCACGGCTCGGCTTCTCGGAAACTGAGAATAAGCGCCACAGGCTCCTCTGGGATTGGGAAAGGCTTCGTGATGATGACACCCGGGCCTCATCTGCAGGCTGAACCCCCAGGGCAGAAAGAGCAAAGGGCAGCCATGGGGAAGGGGAGCGGCAGGCCTGGGCTGGCTGATAGACCGAGGCTTAGGGCAGAGGCGGGCGGGCCGGGTGCTGGGAGCAAAGTCTAGGGACGGCAGGGCCGGGTTGCCCCTGGCCAGGCGGACTCTGCCCCAGGAAACTGTGGGGGAAGCAGGTCAGTGAGGAGGGCGGCCACGATCCCCGCAGGGGGTGACAGCAGCCCCTGCCCTGAGCCCCGGCCCCGCGCTGCACCCCCGGGGTCTCTTGCAGCATCCCAGGCCCCCAGTGTCCCTGCAGGCGGGCCCCTTCTCTGTCCCCATGTGGACCAGACGGGCTGGTGCAGTGGGGCTTTACGCCGCCTGCTGCAGCGCAGACCACCTGGCAGGATCCAGGCCAGGGGCAGAGGCGAAAGGCACGGGGAAACCGAGGTGGCAGGGCCAGGGGCGCCTGTGGTTGGGTGTAGGGGACCTGGACCCGTGTGGGTGGTCCCCAGGGTCGTGGGGAAGCTCGGCTTACTGCCTGGTGCCGGGTTCAGTAGGCGCTCAGTAGCCTCGTGTCGCTCTGCCGTGTTGTCACTGGCGAGTCCACCAGTCCTGTGAGTGGCTGTCGCTGTTACTCGCGGTATCAGAACGAGCCTGGAAAGCCACACGTGTGGTCCTTGCGTGTGTACTAGCTGGGAGGGGCAGCTGAGAGCCCCCCGAGTCCCTACACACTCAGTGTCCACTGGCCTCCACCGCAGCCCCGAGAGGAAGGTGGAGAATGTGCTGGGCGGCGCGTTGCGTGTGACTCAGCTGTGTACCGGAGGCTTGGGGCAAAGGGGCTGGATAAGCCCTGCTTTGGAAAGACCCCACTGCCGCCCCACAGTGCAGCTCTGGGCCAGTCACTCAGCCTCCCTGAGCCTTAGTTTCCTCCTCCGTGAAGTAGGCACTGACACCCGCGTTGGCAGCATCCAGTGTTTGGTTCACGGGCTGATCTTTGGGGTCATTACTTTGAGGCAGAGCCCAGGCCCCTGGTGCCCCTTCACTTGGGACGCCTCATCTCCAGGTGGCCCGACTCACACATCATCTTGCTTTGTCCTCCCCCCGCCCCCTCCTCACCCACGTAGGCTTTATCCATTAACCCAACGGACGCGTGGTCGGTGCACACCGTTGCGCATATTCATGAGATGAAAGCGGAGGTCCAGGAAGGACTGGAGTTTATGCAGCACTCAGAAGCCCACTGGAAGGTATGGTTCTTGTCCATCCACCTGCCTGGAAAATTCTCTCTGTCCTCCTAGGTTAAGCTGAGGATTAACAGATAGGGTTACTGGGTGCAGCTTCAGTTCAGTTCAGTCGCTCAGTCGTGTCCAGCTCTTTGCGACCCCATGAATCGCAGCACGCCAGGCCTCCCTGTTCATCACCATTTCTCGGAGTTCACTCAGACTCACATCCAT
>SJYW01032924.1:151401-176504 GCA_006410735.1 Raphicerus campestris
CAGCCGTCCTCGGGACGGGGGCGTCGGGCCAGGTCGGGGGCGGCGGGGCTCCCCTCGCGCGCTCCGGCGAGGCTGAAGGAGGTCTTCAAGCCGAAGACCCCCGGCTTGAAGCCCAGCCGGGGAGGTCTGGTTGTCCGGACCCGGGGCCCCGGTTCGGGCCTGCCTCGGATGGCGCCGGCCCAGAGGCGAGCGGTCCCCGGGGCGGAGGGTCTTGGGCTGCGGCCGCGGTGGCCTCTGCCGGCCTCGCCGTCTCTCCCTAACCAGCCCTCTCTCCCAGCCGGTGCTGCAGCGGCCCGCACGGTGAGGTCTTCCCTGGGGGGCTCGGGGAACCCCGGCTCCGACACCCGCCCCGCTTCTGTCTCCTGCTCTTTGCTGTGACACCTGACAGCCCTGGCCGCGGACGGAGGAAGCGACGTGCCTTCTGCCTGCCTGGCCCCGCCAAGAAGCGGAGATGGAGGCTCCCAAGAAGGAAGGTGCGCCCTTGTCTCCGCAGCTCTGTCTGTCTGGGGGGCTCAGGGAACTCTCTGGTCGATTTAATGCTCCTGCGAGAACTTACTCGTTTATTTATTCGGTACTCACCCCGTTCTCTGCGCCCCGGTAACCTCCCTGTCTTCCTCTAACTTCCTTCTTTTCCGGGTTTTCTGCATTCCCTTTACCCCCCGGTTGTGACTTCCCGCGGAGCAGGGATTCTTCTTTGTCCGGTATACTTCAGTGCTCCCTGACAGACTCCGTAGGCACTCAGGTCTGTGGAACTGATGTTGCCTCTTGGCTGGGTGCTGGTGTCCGTTTGCTGAGACTTGTCCAGAATCTTGACCAGCACATCGGGCCACCAGTCAGCCCGGCCTGTAGCCTTGCTGTCTTGTCCTGTTCCTGTCCGCTGTGAATGTGGGAGTGAGAGCACAGCCTCACAAAAGGAGTTAGGGGCCCTGCCCTCTTTTTCTGCTGAAGCGTGGGGACATCTTTATATCCTTTGTCTTCACGACACGTGTGCGAGTCAGGGAGACTGGGTACCCCCGTTTCTCCTTAACACCCCTATTCTGCAGAAACAGCCACAAGACTTCCAGTCATCACTGCTGCTTCCTCCGCAATGGGACAGTGTTGCTGCCGCAGCCTGACCTCCACCCTCGCGTGTACGCCCTCCCTTTCCAGTCCCTTCCACATGCAGCCGAATCCCTGTTGCTGCTTCTCCTGTCACCCGTCCTTCATATCTTTTCTTGTCTGTTCTTCATGCTCATCACGCTCATCACTGATGTACAAATAGGTCCCGTTGTCCGACTTGCCCTCGCGTGCTCCACGCCCTCTCCGCTGCTGTGTGCCTCAGTCAGAGCCAGACTTCAGAGCAAGAACTTTCCCCACTTGTTTCGCTGGTCTTCTCCATAACCTGCAACCCCTCTGAACCCTCCCCCCTCTCACTTCACCCAGACTGCCTTTGTCCGTCACTGAGCACATCTGTTGCGAAATCCACGGTCACTCTTTCTGTCCTTTCAGTGACTTTTGGCCTTTTCTCCTACAGGAAACTTGGCCAGCTTGGCTTGTTGCTTTTCCTTCTGCGCACTCTGGCCGGTATATCTCCAACTGTTTGCAGACTTCTCATTTTGTTCCACCTTCTGAAGCCAAGTTCCCCAGGACCTGGCCTGGGGTCTCTTTGAACGGCCCCTCCCCTCCTGCAGGTTCTCAGACAGTCCTTGAAGTTCTCCCACCTTCTGGCGGTGCCCACGTTTTGTCTGGGGTACAGCCTCTCCTCTGAGCTCTGGGCTTGCGCGTCCACCTGGCTGGCTGGCGTCTTCACGTGAATGTCTCCCACCTCTTACTCAGTGGGTCCCACCTCCTTTTTGGCTGGTTCTTTGTCTTTGTGAAAAGTGAAAAGAAAGTTAGTCACTCTCTCCTGTCTGACTCTTTGTGACCCCATGGACTGTACCCCACCAGGCTCCTGTGCCCGTGGAATTCTCCAGGCAAGAATTCTGGAATGGGTTGCCATTTCCTTCTCTCTTGTCTCTGTAATAGAAGTCAATTGCCTGTCCGTTGATCTAGCTGAGAAAGTTGTGAAGCATTTGTTCAGCCAGTCATCAGTTACTGTCAGTTCCACGGTATGTTTTGGATCCATCTGCCTCTTTCCAGCTCCACCCGAATGCCTCCACTTTGGCCTCAGCCACATTAACTTGCCACCACCTACGTGTATATTTTGCACTTCAGCCAATATGTCAGTAGATACCACCTGCTTCTTTTATAGCACATCCACCAGGATAGCCTTTTAAAAACAAAAGTTAGAGCACAACACTCTTCTGCTTAAAACCCTTCGAGAGCTCCCGTTGCACTCTCTGAGTAAATTGAAAGCTTGCCATGGCTTGGATGCCACCCAGGATCTGACCTGACCTGTGTCTCCACCTCCTCCAGCCACTGGCCTCAGAGGTGTCCCCACTTCCCGGGGGCCCCTCCCCATACCACCTTCCACGGTGTGTGCCCGCTGGACAGTGTGCCCCCGAGGAGCGCCTAGCGGAGGACGCAGCCCCTGTCTGCAGAGTGGATGGAGGGGCAGCTAGCCCAGGTCACCCCGAGCCGGCGGTGGAGCCTAGCGTGGAAGGCTTTTCCCCTGACTCCTGGCCCAGGATTCCTTTCCCCACAGCAGACGTCTGGAATTTTCTGGTAGTGACCCATGAAACTGCCTCGCTAGGTTTTAGGCACATTGAAAAGTGAGGAGTCCATGTCCTGCTCCTTTCTGCCCCTCCGCTGCCCAGTTACCACCTCCAGAGGCCACTGACCTTGGCCTCCTGGGCAGTCCAGACCTGACTTGGCACATGTCAGTCCAGCGCCCCTCTTCTAGAGCAGGTAGAACCCTGGGCGCCATCTTGGGTTCTGCCTCTGACTTATCTTGATGAGCTCCGTGCCAATACAGGAAGAGTTACTGCTCTTCTCTGAGCCCGAGTCGTCTTCCGTTCCCCTGTGGGGCTGTGCTGTGACTTACCTGCCCTCCGGGAGCGGGCTTCGTGGCTGGTGTCTCGCTGGGGCAAGTGCTGCTGCGGTAAACCAGGCGGGGAGCTGGGCAGCAGCAGCCCCCGTCAGTGTGTGTGTGCGCGCTTCTGTCTTAGTAGGCGCTGCCAGGCTACCCTCCCGAGAGCTGTCGTAACTTACAAATCAAACTTTTAGGTTTTTAACAGTCTTACCAGTGAAAACTGGAGTCCTGGTCATCTCTGAGCTTTTCATGGCTCTTTTGGGTGCGACTGAGCTTCCAGTCGTGCGTTTCAGAACGTCTCCTTTCGGCCCCATGCTTCGCTCTGCTCGTGTGCTTTGCCCACTTTCCCGCGTGTCCGGCGCTCGCCTGCCGTCTGTGGGAGCGTGCGCCCGCAGCCCTCGCGTGGGGCCGCACGCGTTCTCTTCCCTGTCTGTTGCTCCTGCCAGCTCTTGTTTGCGGTGGTCTTTGTCACGCGAGACGGTACATCTTTAATATATTGGACTAATCAACCTGTTGTTTTATGGCTTCCAGCGTGGTGTCAGAGTTAGACCGCTGCCCTCCAGGCTATACAGGGATTTCCCCGTGGTTTCTTGTTCCTCTTGGGTTTCGCTTTTTTCGGTTAAGTCTTGGACCTTTCTGGGATCTATCCTGGTATGGTCTACGAGCTATGGATCAAACTTCAGATGCATGTATTCATCCCTCTCACAGGATTATCTGGTTTATCCCAATACCATTCATTGAATAATGCATTTCCCCCTTTTATTTGATATGTTACTTTTATGATATGCCTAACTTTCTTTATATCCATCTTCCATATTTCTTGTCAGTTCATAGGTGTTTTGCATTTTTTGCTGTATAGTAAATGAAGTCTTCTCTTCCATTATAGCTCTATTCTTTTTAGATATGAAAGCTGTTGATTTGTCGTGTAATAATTTTGTCTTCAGACATTTGCTTTTAGTCTTTCATAGTTTATAATAGTTTTTGGTTGATTTTCTTATTTCTTGTATGTAATCGTAGCGTCTGTCCGTTGCGGCAGTTTTAACCTCCAAATTCTTTGCTTTTGTTCACTTGTTGGTCATTGTTGCCTAGTGCTGGTTAAGGCAGATTTTTAACCACTGGGCCACCAGGGAATCCCTGGTTCATTGCTTTTTGAGAAATATTTGCTAAGTGTCTAGACCCTGAGGTGGAGTTCGGGAGAGTACTAGACATTTACTGTATTGGAGGAGCTTCCAGGCTAGGTAGGGGCCACAGAAGGCCGAGAGACACTCACTTACAGGATGGTGATGCTAAGGCAGACCTCGGGTCCGGGGCTGGGGGAGCCCCAGGGAGCCCTAAGGGGGGCGGACGGAGAGCTGGGCAGGGAGCGGGGGCCCCAGCCAAGGGGCACCCTCGCCCAGAGCCTCATGGGGCTGGCAAAGGCCCTGTGTACACAGGATGTCAGCAGCGCTTCATCCAGCCATTCAGGATGGGCTCCAGGGAGAGGTGATGGTGCTCAGGTGTGCACGGGCCCCCTACTGTGCCTGTGAGGGCACTGAATTTGCTTTTGAAAGAGGACTAGCTGTAGTCTGTAACTGCTGCGGAGTTGGTGAGCTGAGGCAGGTGGTCTTTTGAAAATGTTCTGTACCAGAAAATTACTGACTGCGTCTTGCAAAGCTAATCAAATGATTCAGTGAATGCATTTTAGATCATGTCTTTAATATAAGGACTTAAAAACAAGGACTTGGGCTTTGGTGGCAGCTTAGTGAACACAGAATGGCTGATGCTGTTTTTTTGTTGTTTTTTTTTTAAGGAAAAATTAAGATAATCTCGAGCCCCTTGAGAAAATGTGATTATTAAAATACTGCTGTTACACTTGGAGAAGTTAAATTTGAAAAGAGTTTTGATTGCTGTGGAGACTGGTGATGTTTGCTCATTATCAGCCCACCCCTAAGGTAACGGCCGACTTTTTCCTCCCCAGACATTCTTCTGTTGGCTGATGAAAAGTTTGACTTCGACCTTTCGTTGTCTTCTTCGAGGTAAAAGCACGAGTTTTCTCCCCTTGCCTTGGGGTAACCACATTCAGTCAAGCCTCTCGCGTGGTGCCAGTGTTGCTAATAACCCTTTGCTTTTAACATAGCGCCAATGAAGATGATGAGGTCTTTTTTGGACCTGTTGGCCATAAAGAACGATGCATTGCTGCCAGCTTAGAGTTAAATAATCGGCTTCCCGAAGAATCTCCTTTGCCAGCTTCTGAAAGACACTTCACCTGGAGTCCGCTCACGGGGGAGAAGTTTGTGGAGGTTTATAAAGAAGCGCACTTACTGGCCTTCCAGATACAAAGCAACGGCAGAACCAAGGCGGCCCAGGCTGCCCAGCCCGAAGACCCTGGGAGCCAGGGAGTAGACGGGTTCATTCAGGAGTCTAAACTCAAAATAAACCTCTTCGATAGAGAAAACGAAGCGAAGAAAAGCCCCAAGTCACTTAAGCGGGAGACATACTGCCTGTCGGACGGCCTCTGGAGGGCACCCCTGCTCCGGGGCACTCAGCCCGTCTCCAGCGCAGCCCCACTGGCCCCTCCTGCCCAGACCAGCTGCCCCGAGACCTCGGGACCGCCGCCTGCCTCGTGCCCTTCTCCGCCAGCAGAGCCCAGTGCTGCTCAGCCTCCTAACCAGGCTGGGGCTCAGAAGAAGGTTGCCAGCAAGTTGCTGCCGCCTCGAACCTCGTCCCTTCGAGGAAAGAGCCTTCACTCAGCTGTGGAGAAGGTAGCCCCCCTTCCATCCCCCCCAGCACTTTTATCCGGGGACCAGACGCTGCCTTGCTTCTGAGCCCTCTGGGTTTATGCCCGGGAACAGACCACTGTGAGGGGAGCCTGGGGATGTCTTGCTTGGAGGGAGGGCTCAGAGGTGCTGGCATGGGAAGTTGGGAAGGAGCTGTGTCCGTGGCGTGGGGAGCCAGGCGGGCGGCACAGGCAGGGCTGGGTCCCTATCGCGGTGACTCAGGGACACCTCCTCCTCCATTCCATTTGAGGTCTTCCCTTCCGTTTTGTTACAGCACTGGGCATTCTCCCTCGCCAGCCCGCCCGCTCCCGGTAGGGATTTTGGGTGCGTTAACAGCAGCTTCTTCCCCAGATCCCCCTTCTGGGTGGCCATGAGCCATCCCTCTGAGCCACAACTGTATTTAGATTGCCTTCCGTCCAGACATGAGTGGAGGCGCTGCTCTGGCATGTGGTGGGGGACACGTGTGCCTTTGGGGTGCTGTTAGCCAGCTCCAGGAAGCTAGGAGCCCTAGCGGCTTGTGGGTAGCAGGGTAGGGGTCAGGCTGAGGTCACCACCTGGGTTTGCCTCCTCTGACTCTGAGCTCAGGGTGGAGCCGTACGTAGCACAGGGGCGGCGAGGGAGAGCCGGGAGCCTGCCCTGCGCCGTCCCCAGCTCTGCGGCCCTGGCCACTGGCTTCAGCACTCCCAACCAGTTAGAGGGGAGCGTTGCTTCACGGGGCTGTCAGCAGGGTTAGGTCCATGCAAAACACCCAGCACAGGCAAAGAAGATCCCTGCGCGGCTCCTGAGCCCACGACTGCCTGCTAGCAGAGCCCAGAGCTGAACCGGGCTGGACGCGGGTCTGCACAGAGACCCTTCGAGGGGCCACGTGGCCTCTGCTTCTCCAGGGCTGAAGCTGTCCTTTAGTCTTGCAAATGCCTCTTCCTAGAGATCCTTTGGATGTAAATTTCTGAAGTGACTTTTCCAGAATGAGAGCAACGTGGGTCCCTGTGCAATACCGGACTTGGGCTCAGATTTGTATGGGTAACACATAGACTCAGGGCCGGGGTTGTAATGTAATTTCAGCTGTTCTGTGCTTTGTCGCCCAGTCGTGTCCAGCTCTCTGCAACCCCGTGGAGTGCAGATCGCCAGGCTCCTCTGTCCATGGGATTCTCCAGGCAAGAACACTGGAGTGGGTGCCCACGCCCTCCTCCTGGGATCTGCCCGACCAGGGGATCCGACCCAGGTCTCCCGCATTGCAGGCAGATTATTCACTGAGCCACCAGGGAAGCCCATGACTATTCTGGATCCTTTAATTTTCTGGGTCGTAAGAAGCACTCTTTGCCAGAGAGCTGAGTTTNATTGCAGGCAGATTATTCACTGAGCCACCAGGGAAGCCCATGACTATTCTGGATCCTTTAATTTTCTGGGTCGTAAGAAGCACTCTTTGCCAGAGAGCTGAGTTTTGGTCAGTGAGGGGTTAGCTGGACCACTGAGCTGTTTGAGCTCACCCAGGGACCCCCATTGCTTCCCATGTTGTTTCTATGAAAAGTGGCTCTGACACACCGTCACCTGTGAGGATTGCCTGTAGATAAGGCTGGCCCTCTTGATTGTACCATCTAGATGCGTCTTTTCAAGACACCTGCTAGGATGACTGTGGTGGTGGTGTGGTTGCTAAGTCGAGTCTCTTTGCGATCCCATGGACTGTGGCCCATCAGGCTCTTCTGTCCATGGGATTCTCCAGGCAAGAATACTGGGGTGGGTTGCCATTTCCTTCTCCAGGGGATCTTCCTGACCCAGGAATCAAACCAGGGTCTCCTGCATTGCAGGCAGATGATTTACCAACTGAGCTATGAGAAAAGCCCAGGATGGCTGTAGTGAGAATTAAAAAACAAAGTAAGTGTTNCAGTTCTGTGGAGTTTTCCTCCCCCCCACCTTTTTTCTTTCTTCTTCCTTTTTTTTTTTTTGAAATGACAAGTTGTTTAATTAGGTTCTTTGCAAGAAGTTCAGAATACTACTTTGTGAGGATAAATTCCATTTCTGAGAGCAGACACAGAGCGGAGGTAGCCCTGGAGCTGAGAGACAGCTTTGACTCTTCACAGAATTTGGGAGTCCGCAGCTTTCCGATCAACCTTGCGCTGCTCTGTGATCTCGTATTTCTCTCTGTGTGTGTCAAAGATCTCACCCTCTTGGTGTCTGGGTTTACACAACTTCTTCTTCTTGAAGTAAGTGTCAGTGGGATATTCTGGAATTTTCACACCACTGATATCAATTTTGGTGGAGGTGGCAATGACAAATTTCTGGTGTGTTCTACACAGAGGAACTTGATTGAGGGATAGAGGCCCAGTCACAAGTAGCAAGCCACTGCCCAGCTGCTTCAGGGAAACGACCCTCTTGCCTCTGGCGCCCAGTGAGGATGATCAGAATGGTCCCAGGAGTGATGCTGGCACGCAGCTTCCTCACATGCTTACTGAAGGGTTTTTTGCCATGACTCAACAGTTTCCGAGGCACATCTTCTGTAGGGTAATACCTAGGGCATTTTGTGAAGTTTGACCACTCGGGTACCACCATTCTTATCGCCACCAATTGGTTTTGTGTCAGTAGCAAGAACACAAACCTTCTTATTCTTTTCGACCTTGGATTTAGGTGCTGAATATTTTCTCTTGTACAAGGCCTTTCTGGAGTACATGGCTGATCGGGAATATCTGCCAATTCCTCTGACTAGGACAGGATTTCGGCTGCAGTGGGGCTTCCCCTTCTTAATCTTCTTCACCTTTTCCACCTTTTTTAGCCTTGTTGCCAGCATCAGCCTTCTTGGTTTCCGGGTTTTTTTCTCCTTAGTATCTGGCTTCTCAGCCTTTTCACCCACCATCTTGCAAGATGGGAAAGAGAACTAAGGTCCTGGCTTCCAGTCTATAAGGAATGTCTTCTTACATTTTTAAATCTATTTTTTATCATTTTAATTTTTAAAACCGATTATATTTTTCTACATTTATCCCTTTGTTTGCCTTTCCTGCTGTTCTTTTCCCCTTGCAGTTAATCTTTAATGTATATTAATCTTCTTCATCTACCTCTATTTAACTTTACTTTGTTTCTTTTCTTTCTTCCCCTTCCTCTCAACATATTTGTTCATTTTGTTTTCATTCCTTTAGTCCTCACTTGACACTTTACTTTAGTTTTGTTTTCCAGTCTGTTCTTAACTGGTAAATATACTTTTTGATTTCCTTTGTTTGCCAGGTCAATCTAGCTGTATTTTATTTTTGCTGGACTGTTTTCACTTTGCTCATGGGTTTATATGTGTATGTGTATATTCCATTATTTTAATTATTATTTGCCTGATTTTTTAACTGCCATTTGTCCGGTGTTCATCTTTGGTTTCTTGTTTTTGTATATTTGTTTTAATCTCACTTAATGCCATAACAAACCACTTGTGGAATCTTTGTTCCTGACCAGAGATCAAGCCCTGAGCCTTTGGAGTGGGAGCACTGGCTCCAAGAACTAAGCCTACAAGAGAACTAACCTTAGTTAGTTAGCTCTACCAGAGAACTAACCCCAGGGAATATCAACTAGTGAGAACTCACACCAAGGAAACCACTTGAATACAAGACCCAACAGCACGCAACCACCAATAGCACCTTGTGCAGGATGCCTCATTTAAACAACAAACAAAACAAAAATACAAACCCAATCCTCAGCAGACAGGAGTACCACCTCNCATTTTTGGCTGGTTCTTTGTCTTTGTGAAAAGTGAAAAGAAAGTTAGTCACTCTCTCCTGTCTGACTCTTTGTGACCCCATGGACTGTACCCCACCAGGCTCCTCTGCCCGTGGAATTCTCCAGGCAAGAATTCTGGAATGGGTTGCCATTTCCTTCTCTCTTGTCTCTGTAATAGAAGTCAATTGCCTGTCCGTTGATCTAGCTGAGAAAGTTGTGAAGCATTTGTTCAGCCAGTCATCAGTTACTGTCAGTTCCACGGTATGTTTTGGATCCATCTGCCTCTTTCCAGCTCCACCCGAATGCCTCCACTTTGGCCTCAGCCACATTAACTTGCCACCACCTACGTGTATATTTTGCACTTCAGCCAATATGTCAGTAGATACCACCTGCTTCTTTTATAGCACATCCACCAGGATAGCCTTTTAAAAACAAAAGTTAGAGCACAACACTCTTCTGCTTAAAACCCTTCGAGAGCTCCCGTTGCACTCTCTGAGTAAATTGAAAGCTTGCCATGGCTTGGATGCCACCCAGGATCTGACCTGACCTGTGTCTCCACCTCCTCCAGCCACTGGCCTCAGAGGTGTCCCCACTTCCCGGGGGCCCCTCCCCATACCACCTTCCACGGTGTGTGCCCGCTGGACAGTGTGCCCCCGAGGAGCGCCTAGCGGAGGACGCAGCCCCTGTCTGCAGAGTGGATGGAGGGGCAGCTAGCCCAGGTCACCCCGAGCCGGCGGTGGAGCCTAGCGTGGAAGGCTTTTCCCCTGACTCCTGGCCCAGGATTCCTTTCCCCACAGCAGACGTCTGGAATTTTCTGGTAGTGACCCATGAAACTGCCTCGCTAGGTTTTAGGCACATTGAAAAGTGAGGAGTCCATGTCCTGCTCCTTTCTGCCCCTCCGCTGCCCAGTTACCACCTCCAGAGGCCACTGACCTTGGCCTCCTGGGCAGTCCAGACCTGACTTGGCACATGTCAGTCCAGCGCCCCTCTTCTAGAGCAGGTAGAACCCTGGGCGCCATCTTGGGTTCTGCCTCTGACTTATCTTGATGAGCTCCGTGCCAATACAGGAAGAGTTACTGCTCTTCTCTGAGCCCGAGTCGTCTTCCGTTCCCCTGTGGGGCTGTGCTGTGACTTACCTGCCCTCCGGGAGCGGGCTTCGTGGCTGGTGTCTCGCTGGGGCAAGTGCTGCTGCGGTAAACCAGGCGGGGAGCTGGGCAGCAGCAGCCCCCGTCAGTGTGTGTGTGCGCGCTTCTGTCTTAGTAGGCGCTGCCAGGCTACCCTCCCGAGAGCTGTCGTAACTTACAAATCAAACTTTTAGGTTTTTAACAGTCTTACCAGTGAAAACTGGAGTCCTGGTCATCTCTGAGCTTTTCATGGCTCTTTTGGGTGCGACTGAGCTTCCAGTCGTGCGTTTCAGAACGTCTCCTTTCGGCCCCATGCTTCGCTCTGCTCGTGTGCTTTGCCCACTTTCCCGCGTGTCCGGCGCTCGCCTGCCGTCTGTGGGAGCGTGCGCCCGCAGCCCTCGCGTGGGGCCGCACGCGTTCTCTTCCCTGTCTGTTGCTCCTGCCAGCTCTGTTTGCGGTGGTCTTTGTCACGCGAGACAGTACATCTTTAATATATTGGACTAATCAACCTGTTGTTTTATGGCTTCCAGCGTGGTGTCAGAGTTAGACCGCTGCCCTCCAGGCTATACAGGGATTTCCCCGTGGTTTCTTGTTCCTCTTGGGTTTCGCTTTTTTCGGTTAAGTCTTGGACCTTTCTGGGATCTGTCCTGGTATGGTCTACGAGCTATGGATCAAACTTCAGATGCATGTATTCATCCCTCTCACAGGATTATCTGGTTTATCCCAATACCATTCATTGAATAATGCATTTCCCCCTTTTATTTGATATGTTACTTTTATGATATGCCTAACTTTCTTTATATCCATCTTCCATATTTCTTGTCAGTTCATAGGTGTTTTGCATTTTTTGCTGTATAGTAAATGAAGTCTTCTCTTCCATTATAGCTCTATTCTTTTTAGATATGAAAGCTGTTGATTTGTCGTGTAATAATTTTGTCTTCAGACATTTGCTTTTAGTCTTTCATAGTTTATAATAGTTTTTGGTTGATTTTCTTATTTCTTGTATGTAATCGTAGCGTCTGTCCGTTGCGGCAGTTTTAACCTCCAAATTCTTTGCTTTTGTTCACTTGTTGGTCATTGTTGCCTAGTGCTGGTTAAGGCAGATTTTTAACCACTGGGCCACCAGGGAATCCCTGGTTCATTGCTTTTTGAGAAATATTTGCTAAGTGTCTAGACCCTGAGGTGGAGTTCGGGAGAGTACTAGACATTTACTGTATTGGAGGAGCTTCCAGGCTAGGTAGGGGCCACAGAAGGCCGAGAGACACTCACTTACAGGATGGTGATGCTAAGGCAGACCTCGGGTCCGGGGCTGGGGGAGCCCCAGGGAGCCCTAAGGGGGGCGGACGGAGAGCTGGGCAGGGAGCGGGGGCCCCAGCCAAGGGGCACCCTCGCCCAGAGCCTCATGGGGCTGGCAAAGGCCCTGTGTACACAGGATGTCAGCAGCGCTTCATCCAGCCATTCAGGATGGGCTCCAGGGAGAGGTGATGGTGCTCAGGTGTGCACGGGCCCCCTACTGTGCCTGTGAGGGCACTGAATTTGCTTTTGAAAGAGGACTAGCTGTAGTCTGTAACTGCTGCGGAGTTGGTGAGCTGAGGCAGGTGGTCTTTTGAAAATGTTCTGTACCAGAAAAATGACTGACTGCGTCTTGCAAAGCTAATCAAATGATTCAGTGAATGCATTTTAGATCATGTCTTTAATATAAGGACTTAAAAACAAGGACTTGGGCTTTGGTGGCAGCTTAGTGAACACAGAATGGCTGATGCTGTTTTTTTGTTGTTTTTTTTTTAAGGAAAAATTAAGATAATCTCGAGCCCCTTGAGAAAATGTGATTATTAAAATACTGCTGTTACACTTGGAGAAGTTAAATTTGAAAAGAGTTTTGATTGCTGTGGAGACTGGTGATGTTTGCTCATTATCAGCCCACCCCTAAGGTAACGGCCGACTTTTTCCTCCCCAGACATTCTTCTGTTGGCTGATGAAAAGTTTGACTTCGACCTTTCGTTGTCTTCTTCGAGGTAAAAGCACGAGTTTTCTCCCCTTGCCTTGGGGTAACCACATTCAGTCAAGCCTCTCGCGTGGTGCCAGTGTTGCTAATAACCCTTTGCTTTTAACATAGCGCCAATGAAGATGATGAGGTCTTTTTTGGACCTGTTGGCCATAAAGAACGATGCATTGCTGCCAGCTTAGAGTTAAATAATCGGCTTCCCGAAGAATCTCCTTTGCCAGCTTCTGAAAGACACTTCACCTGGAGTCCGCTCACGGGGGAGAAGTTTGTGGAGGTTTATAAAGAAGCGCACTTACTGGCCTTCCAGATACAAAGCAACGGCAGAACCAAGGCGGCCCAGGCTGCCCAGCCCGAAGACCCTGGGAGCCAGGGAGTAGACGGGTTCATTCAGGAGTCTAAACTCAAAATAAACCTCTTCGATAGAGAAAACGAAGCGAAGAAAAGCCCCAAGTCACTTAAGCGGGAGACATACTGCCTGTCGGACGGCCTCTGGAGGGCACCCCTGCTCCGGGGCACTCAGCCCGTCTCCAGCGCAGCCCCACTGGCCCCTCCTGCCCAGACCAGCTGCCCCGAGACCTCGGGACCGCCGCCTGCCTCGTGCCCTTCTCCGCCAGCAGAGCCCAGTGCTGCTCAGCCTCCTAACCAGGCTGGGGCTCAGAAGAAGGTTGCCAGCAAGTTGCTGCCGCCTCGAACCTCGTCCCTTCGAGGAAAGAGCCTTCACTCAGCTGTGGAGAAGGTAGCCCCCCTTCCATCCCCCCCAGCACTTTTATCCGGGGACCAGACGCTGCCTTGCTTCTGAGCCCTCTGGGTTTATGCCCGGGAACAGACCACTGTGAGGGGAGCCTGGGGATGTCTTGCTTGGAGGGAGGGCTCAGAGGTGCTGGCATGGGAAGTTGGGAAGGAGCTGTGTCCGTGGCGTGGGGAGCCAGGCGGGCGGCACAGGCAGGGCTGGGTCCCTATCGCGGTGACTCAGGGACACCTCCTCCTCCATTCCATTTGAGGTCTTCCCTTCCGTTTTGTTACAGCACTGGGCATTCTCCCTCGCCAGCCCGCCCGCTCCCGGTAGGGATTTTGGGTGCGTTAACAGCAGCTTCTTCCCCAGATCCCCCTTCTGGGTGGCCATGAGCCATCCCTCTGAGCCACAACTGTATTTAGATTGCCTTCCGTCCAGACATGAGTGGAGGCGCTGCTCTGGCATGTGGTGGGGGACACGTGTGCCTTTGGGGTGCTGTTAGCCAGCTCCAGGAAGCTAGGAGCCCTAGCGGCTTGTGGGTAGCAGGGTAGGGGTCAGGCTGAGGTCACCACCTGGGTTTGCCTCCTCTGACTCTGAGCTCAGGGTGGAGCCGTACGTAGCACAGGGGCGGCGAGGGAGAGCCGGGAGCCTGCCCTGCGCCGTCCCCAGCTCTGCGGCCCTGGCCACTGGCTTCAGCACTCCCAACCAGTTAGAGGGGAGCGTTGCTTCACGGGGCTGTCAGCAGGGTTAGGTCCATGCAAAACACCCAGCACAGGCAAAGAAGATCCCTGCGCGGCTCCTGAGCCCACGACTGCCTGCTAGCAGAGCCCAGAGCTGAACCGGGCTGGACGCGGGTCTGCACAGAGACCCTTCGAGGGGCCACGTGGCCTCTGCTTCTCCAGGGCTGAAGCTGTCCTTTAGTCTTGCAAATGCCTCTTCCTAGAGATCCTTTGGATGTAAATTTCTGAAGTGACTTTTCCAGAATGAGAGCAACGTGGGTCCCTGTGCAATACCGGACTTGGGCTCAGATTTGTATGGGTAACACATAGACTCAGGGCCGGGGTTGTAATGTAATTTCAGCTGTTCTGTGCTTTGTCGCCCAGTCGTGTCCAGCTCTCTGCAACCCCGTGGAGTGCAGATCGCCAGGCTCCTCTGTCCATGGGATTCTCCAGGCAAGAACACTGGAGTGGGTGCCCACGCCCTCCTCCTGGGATCTGCCCGACCAGGGGATCCGACCCAGGTCTCCCGCATTGCAGGCAGATTATTCACTGAGCCACCAGGGAAGCCCATGACTATTCTGGATCCTTTAATTTTCTGGGTCGTAAGAAGCACTCTTTGCCAGAGAGCTGAGTTTTGGTCAGTGAGGGGTTAGCTGGACCACTGAGCTGTTTGAGCTCACCCAGGGACCCCCATTGCTTCCCATGTTGTTTCTATGAAAAGTGGCTCTGACACACCGTCACCTGTGAGGATTGCCTGTAGATAAGGCTGGCCCTCTTGATTGTACCATCTAGATGCGTCTTTTCAAGACACCTGCTAGGATGACTGTGGTGGTGGTGTGGTTGCTAAGTCGAGTCTCTTTGCAATCCCATGGACTGTGGCCCATCAGGCTCTTCTGTCCATGGGATTCTCCAGGCAAGAATACTGGGGTGGGTTGCCATTTCCTTCTCCAGGGGATCTTCCTGACCCAGGAATCAAACCAGGGTCTCCTGCATTGCAGGCAGATGATTTACCAACTGAGCTATGAGAAAAGCCCAGGATGGCTGTAGTGAGAATTAAAAAACAAAGTAAGTGTTGATGAGGACATGGAGAAATTGCATCCCCGTGCATTGCCCGTAGGCCCGTGCAGTGGTGCAGCCTCTGAAAAACAGTCGGCCAGTTCCTGGGAAAGTTACACTCAGAAATACCACATGATCCAGCAGTTCCACATGTTCCACTGGGGCATATTCCCAAGAACATTGAAAACATAGTCCACACAGAAACCTGTGTAGCAGTGTTGAAAGCAGCTTCATTCATAATAACCCAAAAGTAGGAACAATCGGGATGCCCGCCAGCTGATGCCTGGGTGAGGGAGATGCGATCTGCCCGTGCAGTGGGGTACCTTTAACCCGTGAAGAAGTGCTGGACTGACACGCGATAAGCACGGGTGACCCTGGGGAACATGGCCAGAGGAAGAAGCCAGACGCAGGCGGCCCCATGCACGGCCTCACGCACAGGAAGTGACCGTAGCAGAGTCGTGGCTTGCTCTGGAGTCCGTGGATCTATGGTCACCCGGCTGGGAGGTGCAAGGAGTGCTGACGGCCAGGAGTTGCTTTTAGGGGCAACAAAAACGTCAAGTGACACTGTGACAGTATACTGAAAACCACTGAAGTGTACACTTTAAAAGGTAGACTTTAACTTGGTGAAGCATGTCTTAATGTAAAAAATGATGTAAAGGAGAAAGAAGGAGAAGGCGATGGCAGCCCACTCCAGTACTCTTGCCTGGAAAATTCCATGGACGGAGGAGCCTGGTGGGCTGCAATCCATGGGGTCACGAAGAGTTGGACATGACTGAGCGACTTCACTTTCACTTTTCACTTTCATGCTTTGGAGAAGGAAATGGCAACCTACTCCAGTGTTCTTGCCTGGAGAATCCTAGGGACAGGAGAGCCTGGTNAGGCTGCATGGGCTCCGTCCCTGGCCGGGGGACTAAGATCCCACATGCCATGTGGCCAAAAGTAAACAAAAACAAAACCCATCTGCATCTCTAGTGCATTTCCTCCCCAGCTTTTTTCAAACCGTGGTTCAAGTCCTACCTGAAATCAGTTTTGTGAACCACCCCAGCAGTTATCTGAATGTGAAAGTTGCTTAGTCATGTCCAACTCTTTTCAACCCCATAGACTTTACAATCTATGGAATTCTCCAGGCCAGAATACTGGAGTGGGTAGCCTTTCCCTTCTCCAGGGGATCTTCCCAATCCAGGGATCGCACCCACATTGCGATCTCAAATTGCAGGTGGATTCTTTACCAGCTGAGCCACAAGGGAAACTCTTAACTTTTTCAGCAGTTTTAAACAGGAAAAATAAGATTTCCCTGGTGGTCCAGTGGTTGAGAATTCACCTGCTAGTCAGTGTAAGGGATGCGGGTTTGATCCCTTTTCTGGGAAGATGCCACATGCAACTAAGCCCTGGTGCCCTGGAGGCTGTTCTGTACCCGAGGGAAAGCAACTGCAGTGGCAAGCCTGGGGACCACAGCTAGAGGGGCCAGCGTGCAGGAGTGAGCCCAGCGCAGCCACAAGTAAGTAAGAAAAACGTAAACTTGGGAAAAACTACTGGTGACTGACCCCCTATCTCAATGACAGACGACTTCTCTGTTCCCTTTCAAAAACTCATGACCGAGCAGAATCTCTGGGGGTGGTTGCCGGGGGATGGAGAGCCCGCCACCTCCCCTAGACTGCTGGCGTTGGCCCAGAGGCAGGTTGCCTTTCTGCCGTTCGTGAGTACTGATTTTGGAAGCAGAGCAGCGCAGCACGACCAGCCCTGATGGCGACACCTGACCTAGCAGCCCCCACCGGGCTCTCAGCGCCTGTCCGCAGTGCGGCCATGAGAGCTCCTCTGGAACTGAACTGGGGTCGGCAGGCACCCTGCCCCTGCTGAGTCTGGCCCCACACTGTCCCCAGGCCCAGGGCCCTTTCCTCAGGGCTGGGCCCTCCGCCTGCTCACCCTCCCCTCCTGGTCAGCTAAGGGAAGGCCGGCGCCCACTTCCAGAAGCAGCCAGCTCGATACCACACCTTGGGGCGACCTCACACCTTTCAGTCGTTTAGCGGCCTGTTCACCGAGCGCCCGCCTAAGTCACTGTTGACTAAAAAAAGACGTACAACTTGAGAGCTGCAAGTTCAGTTTTATCGGGCAAGATGAGGACTGCAGCCCAGGAGGCAGCATCTCAGCTCTGAGCGACTGCTCCAAAGCGGCAGTGGGGGAAAGTCAATATATAAGGTTTCGGTGAAGGGGGAGTTCAATATACCATGAAACCCCAATTTACATGAGGCTTTTTGTTAGTCCTGAGGAGCTGATGTCACCTTGAGGGGACTTAGTGCTCCTCTAGCTAGGAGGAGGTGCAGGGACGGAGATCATAAAATCTGTTCCTAAAAACATCCAACTAGCCAAAGACCTGTCCCACCAGATTCCCTGGAGCACAGAGCACCTCACTCCACCCTGAACTCCCTCGCGGGGTGTTGAAGGTCAAGAGCTATTTTAGCAGCATGGGGTTCAGTCTCCGTGGAGGCAGATGGCAAATGCCTTTGTTGTTCAGACCTTGGCAATGCTCTTGGTAAGTGCCTGTGTGTGCTGGGAACACACACTCGCACACGCGCGCGGGCGCGTAGGAAGCGCTCAGTGTGCATCAGCTGCGGGCAGAGAGGTAAGCCAGAACCAGGAGTGCAGGGGGCGTGGTCACAGGCCCGCCTGGGAGCTGCGGGCAGGGAGGAACGCAGGGCGCTGAGCACCCGCTTCCGCCCGGGCCTCTTCTGCGCTCTCGCCTCCAGGGAGGGCGGGACTTCCGGCTAGAAGCGGAAGCGACGGCGGCAGGGAGGGGAATCGGCCGCTGTCAATGCAGGCGGCTCGTCACGTAGTGTGCGCCGTCTCCGGCGGCGTGGACAGCGCAGTGGCAGCGCTGCTGCTGAGGCGGAGAGGTGAGGAGGCCGAGTGACCCGAGCGGCCCCTTCTCGGAGAGCCCCGCCTGGCGGCGCGGCGCCCCGGCCCTCACTGCGCCTGGGGTCGGGGAGCGGTCGGGCCCCCAGTTGCCGCCGGGGTCGGGCCGGGGAGAGTGGGCCTCCGACCCCGGGCGGCCGCGCTTCTCCCCGGCCCCGAGGCCTTGCCCCGCGGCGGCGGCGGCGGCGGCCAGCCCAGGCCTGAGGAGCGCCGCGGCCTCGTGGAGGCCCGTGTCTCCGCGACACACGACGTGGCCGCCTGGCTGCGCGTGCGACCAGCCCCGACGGGCTCACAGGCCGCGGGCGCGCTTTCCCCGCGGTGGATGACGGAGTCTGCGCGGGGGCGCTCCCGTTCCCTCGGGCGCCGAGGCTCACTGCCCCTCTGATGCCCCGTCCGTGTGACCCTCTCCCGTGGGGAGCCCGCCTGCACCTAGCGGCGCTTGGGGATCCTCTGGTGCTGAGGCGCCTTTCGTTCTTAGGCACTTGGAATGCAGAGGGAACCCAAGGTTCCTGACCTGGAACGAGGGATTCAAGCTCTTCCTGTTTGTAAAATGGAGGCACCGCCTACCTCCCAGGGTTACTGGAGGTGAAAGTGAAAGAAAGTGGTCACTCAGTCATGTCCGACTCTTTGTGACCCCATGAACTGCAGCCCACCAGGCTCCTCCGTCCATGGGATTTTCCAGGCAAGAGTCCTGGAGTGGGCTGCCGTTTCCTTCTCATGGGGATCTTCCCGACCCACGGATCGAACCCGGGTCTCCCGCATTGTAGGCAGACGCTTTTACCGTCTGAGCCTCCAGGGAAGTTACTGGAGGTAGTATTAGTAAATAACAGGCCACACGAAGCCTTTGCCCCAGTGCCCAGCACGCGCTAGGCACTCAGCAGCAGAGGCTATTAGTTCGTATTAATAACCACACTGCCACAAAAGGTGTAACAAAGAGCGTCAAATGCAAGTGGGGGCAGACTGTGAGCATATGTAACTGCGATGGGGAAGGCAGTCAAGCATCACAGCGGTGGTGGGGTTTGCGCTGAGCCTGCTGTCAAAGCCAAGTTCATGTGTTCAGTGGCACAGTGAGGCCAGGCAAACGGAAGGTTTGAGTTTGGAGCAGAGAAAGGTTTATTCATCTAGGAGGTCGCAACCTGGAAGATGAGAGACCTAGGATCCTCTCATCCGTGGTATCACCACTTGGAGAAGGAGGGGTTCCCTCAGCAAAGGCTGGGGCTCAGGAGGTAAGGAGGACGCGTTTCTGGCGGAGTCGGCAGCAGGTGCACAGCTCAGGCACGGAAGTGCCGGCTGGGTCTGGGAGGGAGCGTGAGGCGGGGGAGGCAGGTTGAGCGCTGCTGGTGGAGTGTGTTCTGTTCGGGGCTTCCGAGTGTGTCGTGAGAGACAGTGCAGAGCCCTTGAAGGGTGCTGACGAGGCGGCGACACGTCTGGGCCGAGGTGGCAGACATCCCTGGGGAGACTAGCTAGGTTATCTTACTCCTTCAGGAAGGCTAGCGCTCCTTCCCAGACTCCAGGCTGGGCAGTTTCACAGACCAGCTTCCTTGGGTTCTGCTCCTCCGGTGGGAAGCTGAGGGGCGGAGCAGAGCAGCAGCGCGGCCCTCCCCTCGACGTGGAGTCGAGGTGCAGAATATGGAGGTGCGTATTCTGCCATGTGCCTCACCAGCGCTGTGGTCTCCTGGAGCGCCAGGGCCTTGGCCACGTGGGTGGGCACGTCTCCAGGAGAAGGATGATTGGGCACATGAGGCCGTGGAAGGGGGTTTTTTAAGCTCTGGGAGTGGAGTTGTGTATTTGTTCTCCGTAAGCCCTTGTTCTGTGCTGGGCACTGCTGGGCTCTGGGGACACATCGGTGTGTGAGACGGCACTGGCAGGTGGCAGGGTGCCTCACTTTAGTACCTGCAGGGGCGCGCACGGGAACAGCGGGAGCCCAGTGTAGGGTGCACTGTCAGGGAAGCAGAGTCCGAGGATGTTGGAAGCAGAGAAGGGAGGACCTGCTGGGGTGGGGCTGGTGGCCTTGCTCAAGCGGCCTCTTAGTGTTTGGCAGAGCTTTGTCACCGAGTCTCTGCTCTTTGGAATACCGCGTTAAAGCTTTTACAGTCCGGTGCCCTGTCTTTCATTACATTCAGCCAGCCCAAAGGAAACGTTTCTCATGCGTGGAAGACACCTGTGTACTTACAAAGTTGGTCTCCCCCATGTTTGGTTTGGTACTTTGTCTGCAACAGAAAAGGGGAAAAACAGGTCTCAAAGTATATAGATGTGTGTGCGCGTGTGTGTGTGCGCGCGCGTGTGTGTTAGTCGCTCAGTCGTGTCCAACTCTTTTGCGACCCCAAGGACTGTAGCCTGCCAGGCTCCTCTGTCCATGGACTTCTCCAGGCAAGAATACTGGAGTGGGTTGCCATTCTCTTCTCTAGGGCATCTTCCCGGCCCAGAGTTGAACCTGGGTCTCTTGCATTACAGGCAGGTTCTTTACTGTCTGAGCCACCAGGGAAGCCCTATGATAAAGCAACCAAAATTTTTAATGTCTTTATGTCTGATGACTTAGAATCTAATTCTTAGTAGGTAATTGGAAATAACTTTTGAATTGAGTTTACTTTTCTGATAACTGAATGGTGGTTTTTATTTGTTTTGAAAAATTGTGTAGAATTTCTGCTTTTCTTTCATTCAGTCACATTGCTAAGTCTCTCTGTATGCTGACACAGCATGGGGACATGAAGATGGAAAGATGCCATCTTGTCCACACCTCCGGATGCTCACTGTCAGTTCAGCCCCACAGGGTGTTGTGATGATGGAGGCCTTTATCAAGTGCAGCAGAGGGTCAGGGTGGGAGCCCCTGCCAGAGCATCAGGGGTGGTTTGCATTAAGATGTGGTGAGAGTGCTGCAGGCCACGTGGCGGCGGGAGGGCCAGCCAGCCCCAGTGCACAGAGGCGCAGGAGAGCTCAGGAGGCACTGCCTTTTCCACCAGGCCGATGCTACGTCCCCTCTTGACTTTGCCCTCCACTCCTCCCCCCAGGTTACCAGGTGACAGGGGTGTTTATGAAGAACTGGGACTCCCTGGATGAGCGCGGCGTTTGCACTGCCGACAGAGACTGCGAGGATGCCTACAGAGTGTGCCAGATCCTGGACATCCCCTTCCGCCAGGTGTCCTACGTTAAGGAGTACTGGAACGACGTGTTCAGGTGGGGGTTCCCAGTGTGGCACGGGCCCTCTCCACAGCAGGCCTGCCGGGGTTAGCCAGGCTAATGCCAGCCAGCGCTTTCTCTTTTCAGGCCGCGGTGCTGGAGACCGCGTGTGGGAGGCCTCGGCCGCCCCTGGGGAGTCTTGGGTTGGAAGCCAGGCCTGCCTCCTGAGCACCCCAGCCCTCGCTCCTATTACTGTGCCACCTGCCAGAAGTCTCTTTAACGTCTCTTGAACCTCGAGATGTTTCTGCTGCTCAATTAGCATGAGAGAGCGCGGGCTCAGGTCTGCTCTGGAAGGCCGGCTATGGCTGGTCCCTGAGGATGGAACCCCTGGGCTGTCGGTGTCGGGCTGAGGAGCCGGCGAGGGTGCTGGTTGGACAGACCCCTGAGCCTGGGTGGGGCCCTGCACCCTGCACCTCAGCAGGCGCACCAGTGGGTTCTCGGAGGGGGTTCCGTGGCTCTGACTTTGGGAAATGGCACAATGGGCCTCGGCGCCTGGTGAGTGCAGATTCAGATGGAAAGCGAACTGACTTTAAACAAACGTTTGATGAAAATACTGGAAATGATTCTGTGCTGAGGCTCCTGTCTTGCAGAAAATTACAGTTTTAGTAANCGAGTGTGTCGTGAGAGACAGTGCAGAGCCCTTGAAGGGTTCTGACGAGGCGGCGACACGTCTGGGCCGAGGTGGCAGACATCCCTGGGGAGACTAGCTAGGTTATCTTACTCCTTCAGGAAGGCTAGCGCTCCTTCCCAGACTCCAGGCTGGGCAGTTTCACAGACCAGCTTCCTTGGGTTCTGCTCCTCCGGTGGGAAGCTGAGGGGCGGAGCAGAGCAGCAGCGCGGCCCTCCCCTCGACGTGGAGTCGAGGTGCAGAATATGGAGGTGCGTATTCTGCCATGTGCCTCACCAGCGCTGTGGTCTCCTGGAGCGCCAGGGCCTTGGCCACGTGGGTGGGCATGTCTCCAGGAGAAGGATGATTGGGCACATGAGGCCGTGGAAGGGGGTTTTTTAAGCTCTGGGAGTGGAGTTGTGTATTTGTTCTCCGTAAGCCCTTGTTCTGTGCTGGGCACTGCTGGGCTCTGGGGACACATCGGTGTGTGAGACGGCACTGGCAGGTGGCAGGGTGCCTCACTTTAGTACCTGCAGGGGCGCGCACGGGAACAGCGGGAGCCCAGTGTAGGGTGCACTGTCAGGGAAGCAGAGTCCGAGGATGTTGGAAGCAGAGAAGGGAGGACCTGCTGGGGTGGGGCTGGTGGCCTTGCTCAAGCGGCCTCTTAGTGTTTGGCAGAGCTTTGTCACCGAGTCTCTGCTCTTTGGAATACCGCGTTAAAGCTTTTACAGTCCGGTGCCCTGTCTTTCATTACATTCAGCCAGCCCAAAGGAAACGTTTCTCATGCGTGGAAGACACCTGTGTACTTACAAAGTTGGTCTCCCCCATGTTTGGTTTGGTACTTTGTCTGCAACAGAAAAGGGGAAAAACAGGTCTCAAAGTATATAGATGTGTGTGCGCGTGTGTGTGTGCGCGCGCGTGTGTGTTAGTCGCTCAGTCGTGTCCAACTCTTTTGCGACCCCAAGGACTGTAGCCTGCCAGGCTCCTCTGTCCATGGACTTCTCCAGGCAAGAATACTGGAGTGGGTTGCCATTCTCTTCTCTAGGGCATCTTCCCGGCCCAGAGTTGAACCTGGGTCTCTTGCATTACAGGCAGGTTCTTTACTGTCTGAGCCACCAGGGAAGCCCTATGATAAAGCAACCAAAATTTTTAATGTCTTTATGTCTGATGACTTAGAATCTAATTCTTAGTAGGTAATTGGAAATAACTTTTGAATTGAGTTTACTTTTCTGATAACTGAATGGTGGTTTTTATTTGTTTTGAAAAATTGTGTAGAATTTCTGCTTTTCTTTCATTCAGTCACATTGCTAAGTCTCTCTGTATGCTGACACAGCATGGGGACATGAAGATGGAAAGATGCCATCTTGTCCACACCTCCGGATGCTCACTGTCAGTTCAGCCCCACAGGGTGTTGTGATGATGGAGGCCTTTATCAAGTGCAGCAGAGGGTCAGGGTGGGAGCCCCTGCCAGAGCATCAGGGGTGGTTTGCATTAAGATGTGGTGAGAGTGCTGCAGGCCACGTGGCGGCGGGAGGGCCAGCCAGCCCCAGTGCACAGAGGCGCAGGAGAGCTCAGGAGGCACTGCCTTTTCCACCAGGCCGATGCTACGTCCCCTCTTGACTTTGCCCTCCACTCCTCCCCCCAGGTTACCAGGTGACAGGGGTGTTTATGAAGAACTGGGACTCCCTGGATGAGCGCGGCGTTTGCACTGCCGACAGAGACTGCGAGGATGCCTACAGAGTGTGCCAGATCCTGGACATCCCCTTCCGCCAGGTGTCCTACGTTAAGGAGTACTGGAACGACGTGTTCAGGTGGGGGTTCCCAGTGTGGCACGGGCCCTCTCCACAGCAGGCCTGCCGGGGTTAGCCAGGCTAATGCCAGCCAGCGCTTTCTCTTTTCAGGCCGCGGTGCTGGAGACCGCGTGTGGGAGGCCTCGGCCGCCCCTGGGGAGTCTTGGGTTGGAAGCCAGGCCTGCCTCCTGAGCACCCCAGCCCTCGCTCCTATTACTGTGCCACCTGCCAGAAGTCTCTTTAACGTCTCTTGAACCTCGAGATGTTTCTGCTGCTCAATTAGCATGAGAGAGCGCGGGCTCAGGTCTGCTCTGGAAGGCCGGCTATGGCTGGTCCCTGAGGATGGAACCCCTGGGCTGTCGGTGTCGGGCTGAGGAGCCGGCGAGGGTGCTGGTTGGACAGACCCCTGAGCCTGGGTGGGGCCCTGCACCCTGCACCTCAGCAGGCGCACCAGTGGGTTCTCGGAGGGGGTTCCGTGGCTCTGACTTTGGGAAATGGCACAATGGGCCTCGGCGCCTGGTGAGTGCAGATTCAGATGGAAAGCGAACTGACTTTAAACAAACGTTTGATGAAAATACTGGAAATGATTCTGTGCTGAGGCTCCTGTCTTGCAGAAAATTACAGTTTTAGTAAAACAGGGAGACACTCTAAGCAAGTCATGTACCTGATCTGTTTTTCCGTAGGATGTTTGACACTTAGAAATAAAAAAGCTTTTCTTTTCATTCCAGTGATTTTTTAAATGAATATGAAAAAGGAAGAACTCCTAATCCTGACATAGTCTGCAACAAGCATATCAAATTCCGCTGTTTTTTTAATTATGCTGTGGATAACCTTGGTAAGTGACTTGAATTATCTTCATTTATCTTTTTAAAAATCATGACATATCCAGGAGCTGAGGTTGGTTTCAGCATGTATCTGCTGGATCTGAGGATGTAAAGCTTAAATTTGAAGAGCTCACCCAGCATTGGACAAGTATTTTTCCTCCAACTCCGGAGTGAGAATCACAGCTGAGCCAGGCAGAATTGATGCTTTTGAACTGTGGTGCTAGAAAAGACTCTTGAGAGTCCCTTGGACTACAAGGAGATCAAACCAGTCAATCCTAAAGGAAATAAGTCCTGAATATTCATTGAAAGTACTGATGCTGAAGCTGAAGTTCCAATCCTTTGGGCACCTGATGCGAAGAGCTGACTCATTGAAAAAGACCCTGATGCTGGGAAAGACTGAAGGCAGGAGGAGAAGGGGACGACAGAGGATGAGATGGATGGCATCACTGACTCAATGGACATGAGTTTGAGCGAGCTCTGGGAGGTGCTGAAGAACAGAAGGGCCTGGCGCGCTGCAGTCCAGGGGTCACAAAGAGTCGGACACGACTGAGCAACTGAACAACTGATTAACTGGGCTTCCCTGTCGGCTCGGGGGCGGGCAAAGAGTCCGCCTGCCAAGAAAGGAGACGTGGGTTTGATCCCTGCGTCAGGAAGATCCCCTGGAGCAGGAAATGGCAACCCACTCCAGTATTCTTGCCTGGAGAATGCCATGGACAGAGGAGCCTGGCGGCTGCAGTCTGTGGGGTCACAAAGAGCTGGACA
>SJYW01032924.1:179247-194195 GCA_006410735.1 Raphicerus campestris
GCTCAGCCTTCTTCACAGTCCAACTCTCACATCCATACATGACCACAGGAAAAACCATAGCCTTGACTAGACGGACCTTAGTCAGCAAAGTAATGTCTCTGCTTTTGAATATACTGTCTAGGTTGGTCATAACTTTTTTTCCAAGGAGTAAGCGTCTTTTAATTTCATGGCTGCAGTCACCATCTGCAGTGATTTTAGAGCCCAAAAATATAAAGTCTGACACTGTTTCTACTGTTTCCCCATCTATTTCCCATGAAGTGATGGGACCAGATGCAATGATCTTCGTTTTCTGAATGTTGAGCTTTAAGCCAACTTTTTCACTCTCCTCTTTCACTTTCATCAAGAGGCTTTTTAGTTCCTCTTCACTTTCCGCCATAAGGATGGTGTCATCTGCATATCTGAGGTTATTGATGTTTCTCCTAGCAGTCTTGATCCCAGCTTGTGTTTCTTCCAGCCCAGTGTTTCTCGTGATGTACTCTGCATAGAAGTTAAATAAGCAGGGTGACAATATGCAGCCTTGACGTTCTCCTTTTCCTATTTGGAACCCGTCTGTTGTTCCATGTCCGGTTCTAACTGTTGCTTCCTGACCTGCATACAGATTTCTCAAGGGGCAGGTCAGGTGGTCTGATATTACCATCTCTCTCAGAATTTTCCACAGTTTATTGTGATCCACACAGTCAAAGACTTTGGCATAGTCAATAAAGCAGAAATCGATGTTTTTCTGGAACTCTCTTGCTTTTTCCATGATCCATGCATTTATTACAGAAAATTTAAAACTTACAAGCATAAGAAGAGGAGGAAAAGGGTCATCTGTAGTTTGCTCCCAGAATCAGAAAGAAAGACTTTCTGTTGCTTGTCTTCTGGTTTTCCTGGACACTGTGAAGAGTGGGATCCTGCACTGTCTTTCTCTGCTGAACGGTGTCGTGGGCGTCTCCCCAGCGCCATCTCCGCTCCTGTGCGGGTGGCGCTGCTGCCGTGCAGTGGCGGCTTATTCACGCTCTCCTGGCCTTGGGCATGGTGGTTGTTTTCCGTTTTCCCTCAGTATAAAAAGCACTGACGTGAGCTTTTTGTGCTTAAACCTTTGTGTACATGTTTGACGTTTTCCTTTCCATTAAGCTAGAATGAATGAATAGATGTTAACTTTTTTCTGGACATGTGGCTTGTGGGTTCTTAGGGCCCCTGTCAGGCGTTGAGCCTGGGCACTGGAAGTGAAAGCACTGGGTCCTCAGCACTGAACTCCCAGGGAATTCCCGACACTGACTTTTGAAAGGCTCTTAGCGATGCAGCTAAACCTTGTGGGGAGTGGGGCGGGTCCCCTGCGCAGACCGCCTGGTGTGAGACCTGGCACCTCTGCCCCATGGAGCACCCTGGGCTCGGACCAACCAAGGCCAGCAAGTGCACTTCTAAACTCTGACCCTCGTGCTTTAAAAACCTCCCAGGCGCAGATGCGGTGGCGACAGGTCACTACGCAAGAACGTCCCTGGAGGATGAAGAAGTGTTCCAGCAGAAGCACATCAGGAGGCCAGAAGGGCTCTTCAGAAACCGGTTTGAAGTTAGGAACGGTGAGTACACGTGTCTAGGCCGGGGCTGAGCTATTCGGGAGCGAAGCAGTGACTGCGGGCTATCAGCGCGCTCTGCCTGACTTCTCCCCGTGTTTTCCAGGCGAGCTCATTGGCTTTGGTTTCCTCTTCAAAAAAGGACAGTTGCCTCAAGGGTCATTCTCCCCCGGGGCCTCCAGCTGGCTCAGGCGTGTACCCAGGCAGGGCTGCTGGGAAACTTAACCCAGTTCTGGGGGAAGCAGGCGACAGTGGCCCAATTCTCAGCCTTGCATTGTCGAGATTGAGGTGTGACGTACTTCCCTGTGAAATGAGGCTGGCTCCTGACATGCATGGCACAGGTCTGGCAGCTTGCTTCAGAAGATTACATGTATAAATTATCAGTGTTAAAGGGTACAAGGTGTTGCCAGCGTAGAAAGTGCCAAACAGTCGACTGGAAGGCTGTTGGTCTGAAACAGTTTCCTCAGCTGCAGGACCGTAGGGAACATGTGCTTCTCCAGGTCTGGCCTGCCTCCTGTCCACCCCCTCCCTCTCTGACCCCAGAGGTGTCCCCTCTCTGCACCCATCTTAGCAGGGCCAGCAGACGGGTCTCCGGGTCCTCTTCTCCAAGGAGAAGAAGCTCGGCTGCATTGCTGGCAGGGGGCCTTGGGTCAGGGGCTGGACCCAGCCCAGTCCTCCAGGCTCCATGGTCTCTGCTCCTCCCTGGTCCTCCGTGTTGTCCAGCCTAGTTACAGGTCGCAGTTCAGCGGCCCTGTGACCTCTCCTCCCCTCCACCTTGCAGCAGCTGAGGCCACAGATCAATGAGCTGACCGGGCCCAGACCAGACCGCCGCTTTCCCGGTGTTGAAAAGGCCTCCTGCTGCCGCCCACACAGCACTGTGTCCCCTGGGGGGTGCTGGGGGGCGCGGGGGCACAGGGAGACACGACCGCTTCCCTCCCCGGTGCTGCTTGTACATTCCCAGGCACCCGTCACCAGAAAAGCAGGCCCCCACCCCGCACACTGGGAGGGCCTGGCCGTGGCCGCCCAGCCCTGCTGCCCGGGCGCTCCACAGTGGAATCAGGCCCCAGGACCCAGGGGTTGGGACTCTCAAGGCATTAGTAGATGAATGATTCGTGTCTGTCGCGTAGCATGCCTGCTTATCTCCTGGAAAAGGTGCTGCCGGGCGAGCTGGCGGGGCCGTTCTGACCAGACCTGATCACGCGGTGCCCGCTCTGGTCTGTTTCGTGGTTGTGACAGTGCTGCAGTGTCTTTGTTCTCGGCCTGTTTTCAAGACACTACAGATTTTTTATTTTGTTCTGACTCAGTTGCCCTGGGGGCTGGATGAAGCCTCCTGGCCTTAGTCCTTGGGGAGAGAGCAGTGCGCTCAGCCTGAGCTACTGTAACCTACCTGTCCCAGGAGCAGCCTGTGTCCTCACCTGTCTCGGGGCAGGTGGGTCACTGGCCAACCCGGAGCAGGGAAGGTGCTGAAGGGAGCTCTGGGCGCCGGCAAACCCTCCCTTAGTGGGGGGGGCTCCCCTCTTCCTGGTCGAGGGTTACTTGCTTTCTTTTTTAAAAAACATAGCTTTTTTGTTTGTTTGTTTAAATTTAGTTTTGAAACAAAAAATAGCATTTGGCAAATGAGTCTGCTTACCTGATGACTGGTTGACTGGACTCTCTTTTTCACTTTTCGCTTGATTTTGTTGTTTTATACGTAAAAACTGATGAAACGTGTTGAGCCCATGTGATTGGGCTCAGTTTCGAGCTCTGCCCTGTCTCCCTGCACCCCTGTGGGCAGTCACTCTAATTATCTAAGCCTCGGTTTCCTCACTGAAGATGGGGATAAACCTGTCATAGGGTCAAATTTGAGGTCACGGAAGGAAAACATAACCAACCACGCAGAGCACGTTGCGCGTGCTGGGCCGGGCCGCACGCTGCACCTGGGCTCTCTGTGCCTTTCGCACAGATGTGAGCTCACCGTGTGGCTTGCTGTGGCTTTGCCTAGCCCTGGGTATGACACCTGGAGAGAGGCCGTGACATGGCGTCGTGCTCCATTTCCTTCATGGGTCACTGAGCTGCAGGGCGCAGGACCCAGTGTTGGTGGTTGTAGAAGGCCTGTAACACGCCAGGCAGGACCCAGCAGCCCAGAGGCAGAGCTGGGCCTTGTTTTCTGAACCCCGTCCCAAGGCCAGGGTCAGGCAGAGTTCTGCACCATTGCCCTCAAGCTGGAAACAGTCTTTACAGTGAAACAGACCTTTAGAGGGGCTTCCCAGGTGGTAGAGGACCCATCTGCCAACGCAGGAGATGGAAGAGACGTGGGTTTCCTGTAAGAGATCCCTGGGCTGGGAGATCCCGTGGAGGAGGGCGTGGCAACCCACTCCAGTATTCTTGCCTGGAGAACCCCATGGACAGAGGAGCCTGGCAGGCTGCAGTCCGTGGGCTCGCAGAGTCAGACACGACTGAAGCGACTTCACCCACACGCAGATCTTTAGAGAAACTGCAGAGGAGCAGCTGGCAGGCGTCAGCTTGGACTCCAAACAGTCCACTGTCTCCAAGCAGGGAAGCGGGTTGAGAAGCGGGTGCTGCTGGGGAGTGTGGTCGGCATCCACTGGGGGCGGGAGGTGAGGAGCAGCCGAGCGTGAACTCCTGTGGTCAGTGGGAAACAGCGCAGCCCACGCCATCTCAGCAGGGTTTGCTGTGAGGCTTCTCGTCTGATTTTCCCAAATGTGGCTGGTTTGGTTTTCTTCTTAATACTTCATAATGTTTTTGTCATGTGATGTTTAATCTTTGAAAACATAGCCTAACACATGAGCTGGAATAAATTCCCTTATCACAGAAAATCTCCCTTCCGTGTATTTTTTTCAACAGTAGATGAATTAGGGATGGGAATTTTTCTTAACCATGGCAGATCTTTTTTCTGGAAAGGTACTGTTGAGTATTGATCTTTGTTTCTGCCAGACCAGGGCTAATCTGTCAAAGTAAACAGAAGGACACTATTAGAAGCAAAGTATGGTTATTTTTGTTCCTGCAACATCTTTTGTTCTTTACTCTTGGCAGCGGTAAAACTCCTCCAAGCAGCTGACAGCTTTAAAGACCAGACCTTCTTTCTCAGCCAGGTTCCCCAGGAGGCGCTAAGGAGAACCCTCTTTCCCCTGGGGGAGTTAACGAAAGATTTCGTAAAGAAAATAGCTGCTGAGAACAGACTTCATCATGTGCTTCAGAAGAAGGAGGTAGGATTGAGGGGCGTTGCCGCTGGTAGGGGGTGAGGGCTCTACCCTCAGGCGCCCCGTTCTAGGGAGACACAGGCAGAGTGTAGGCGAGGATGCCAGGCGACAGCCGTTCCCACTTGCTCGTCTCACACTAGACGTGTCAGCTCAGGAAGTGACCCTGACCCCGACCTCTGACCCTCCTGCAACCTCGCCCTGTGGCCTGGCTTGTGCTTCCTTCTCCTGCTCTGGCCTCATCTCTCCCCTGGCCTCGCGGACAGTGCCTGAGGGCCCCAGCAGTTCTGGTTTCCTTTCCGGGCAGCTGGCCTGAGGGTCTGCAGCGAGGGTGGCCCCCACTGGCATGAGGGTCTGCCATGAGCACAGGCCCAGCTGGTCCTGGCGGTGGCGCTGCTTATGGTGGCACTGCTTGTAAGCGTAGCCGCCGGGTCCTTGGCTGGGACCTGAAAGAAGCCCCTCAAGGTCTGTGCATGGCTCTGACTGGTGTCTGTGGCCCTGGAGGAATGGAGCCGGGCCCTGGCCCAGAGGGCGGGTGAGCCCCGGGAGGCCCTGTGTTGTACCCAGTCCTTGCCTGGGGTCTCCGAGTGGAGCACGGGACCCCGCCCGGCCGCTCATCTCACACCTGGCCTTCTGTTCGTTTCAGAGCATGGGCATCTGTTTTATTGGTAAAAGGAACTTTGAAAATTTCATCCTTGAGGTGAGTGGTCTTTGATGCGGAAGAGTGGGGCCCTGCTTCTGCTCTGAGCCTGGAGCTGTTGGTGATGGAGCGCTTGTTTTCCAGTATTTGCAGCCTCGACCTGGTCGGTTTATTTCTATAGAAGACAACAAGGTTCTGGGGACACATAAAGGTGAGACGCAGTCCGGGGCTGCTTTACCTCCTGAGCGCCTTGAGGCTTGGGGCGCGCCTGCGCGCTGGGGGTTCAGGCGGGGTGCCCCAGGCCCTGCTGAGCAGCAGGGGCGTCAGAGGGCCACAGGGAGGGGCCTGCATCTCAAGGTGCGGCTCCTCAGGCGCTGCAGTCAATAGTAGAGGGTGCGCCTGGCTCAGAAAGCCTCACCCTGAGTCAGGTGTTCACCCACTCGAGAGAGAGTAGAGGCTACAGGAAAGCTCCACCCTTGGGGAAGGAGTCAGGTTGACTGCAGGGCGCGAGTCCCATGACTTAGGGTGGTGTGAAGAGCCAGGACCACCTCGCTTCCTGATGGGCTGCTGCTCCTCATTCGCAGACTCTGCTGGGTTGGGCACCCCCAGTCTGTGCTGGGCTGGCATGGGAGGACAGGTCAGGTGCCCAGGTGGGAAGGCAGAGGTGGGGCTGCACCCTGGGGGCCTGATGACAGGCGAGACTTGGCCCAGTGGGGTCTGACCTGCCTGGAGGAGGAGGGCTGGGCCTCAGACGTAGACACTCACCGGGGCCTTGTTCCTTGGAGAATTCCACCTTGGTTTGGGCTGGACGGCCTCCCCTTCCTGGTGCCGGTTGAGGGGTGGGGCTTAGATGTCACGGCCTCCCCGAGAACCGCGTGTTCCTGAGGCAGGAGGAGGAGCCGGCCCTGTTGGGGACAGCAGCAGGGTGCTCCCAGCCTGTCCCAGCAGGAGACAGCTGGAGCCTTGGGGAGCCTGGTCCAGGAGGGGAGTGCTGAGCCTGGGCGCCGTGGGTCCCCTGGCCCCTGCTGGGTCTTGCGCTGCTGGGGGTGGGGGTGGGGGTGCACAGAGGTGGTTGGAGAGCACAGGGCACAGAGGAAGCAAGGCTGCGCTGGTGGCCCTGCCCCATGTGGTCAGTACCCGGCAGTGGGCTCGCCTGGGAAACCCATGGAGGCTCAGCAAAGGGGCTCGTGGCTTCCGGTGGGGCACTTGGTCCACCTCCTAAAGGAGTAGGCCCTGCTCACTGCAGGCTGGGTGGCCCCGCGGCTGGAACTGCTCTCGCCAGGTGGGAGGTACAGCCTAACCCCAGCTGCCGCAAGCAGTCCACAGAGGCACGGCTCCTGCCTGCCACCCCCTGTCCCACCAGGACGTTTGTGAGAGGACTCCTCCCACCTCACTGAGAAACTGTCTCCATAGGCTGGTTCCTGTACACTTTGGGCCAGAGAGCCAACATAGGAGGCTTACGGGAGCCCTGGTACGTGGTGGAGAAGGATGGTGCCAAGGGCGACGTGCTTGTGGTGAGTCAGCAGGGAGGTGACGGAGGCCGGGCCGGGCAGAGCCCACAAAGCTGAGCAGGCAGGGTTGGGGCTCTGCAGGGCCTGTCCTCTGCGCCCTCCAGGATTGGCACCGCTACCAAAGGTTTTGTGTTAAGGTTCTTGTTAGCTCTTCCTGTGTGCCCATCACACCGGCCATCATCACGCCAGTCCCCGTAAGCAGATGCCACTTCTCTGGTTGTACACAGCGGACGGNGGAACTTTGAAAATTTCATCCTTGAGGTGAGTGGTCTTTGATGCGGAAGAGTGGGGCCCTGCTTCTGCTCTGAGCCTGGAGCTGTTGGTGATGGAGCGCTTGTTTTCCAGTATTTGCAGCCTCGACCTGGTCGGTTTATTTCTATAGAAGACAACAAGGTTCTGGGGACACATAAAGGTGAGACGCAGTCCGGGGCTGCTTTACCTCCTGAGCGCCTTGAGGCTTGGGGCGCGCCTGCGCGCTGGGGGTTCAGGCGGGGTGCCCCAGGCCCTGCTGAGCAGCAGGGGCGTCAGAGGGCCACAGGGAGGGGCCTGCATCTCAAGGTGCGGCTCCTCAGGCGCTGCAGTCAATAGTAGAGGGTGCGCCTGGCTCAGAAAGCCTCACCCTGAGTCAGGTGTTCACCCACTCGAGAGAGAGTAGAGGCTACAGGAAAGCTCCACCCTTGGGGAAGGAGTCAGGTTGACTGCAGGGCGCGAGTCCCATGACTTAGGGTGGTGTGAAGAGCCAGGACCACCTCGCTTCCTGATGGGCTGCTGCTCCTCATTCGCAGACTCTGCTGGGTTGGGCACCCCCAGTCTGTGCTGGGCTGGCATGGGAGGACAGGTCAGGTGCCCAGGTGGGAAGGCAGAGGTGGGGCTGCACCCTGGGGGCCTGATGACAGGCGAGACTTGGCCCAGTGGGGTCTGACCTGCCTGGAGGAGGAGGGCTGGGCCTCAGACGTAGACACTCACCGGGGCCTTGTTCCTTGGAGAATTCCACCTTGGTTTGGGCTGGACGGCCTCCCCTTCCTGGTGCCGGTTGAGGGGTGGGGCTTAGATGTCACGGCCTCCCCGAGAACCGCGTGTTCCTGAGGCAGGAGGAGGAGCCGGCCCTGTTGGGGACAGCAGCAGGGTGCTCCCAGCCTGTCCCAGCAGGAGACAGCTGGAGCCTTGGGGAGCCTGGTCCAGGAGGGGAGTGCTGAGCCTGGGCGCCGTGGGTCCCCTGGCCCCTGCTGGGTCTTGCGCTGCTGGGGGTGGGGGTGGGGGTGCACAGAGGTGGTTGGAGAGCACAGGGCACAGAGGAAGCAAGGCTGCGCTGGTGGCCCTGCCCCATGTGGTCAGTACCCGGCAGTGGGCTCGCCTGGGAAACCCATGGAGGCTCAGCAAAGGGGCTCGTGGCTTCCGGTGGGGCACTTGGTCCACCTCCTAAAGGAGTAGGCCCTGCTCACTGCAGGCTGGGTGGCCCCGCGGCTGGAACTGCTCTCGCCAGGTGGGAGGTACAGCCTAACCCCAGCTGCCGCAAGCAGTCCACAGAGGCACGCCTCCTGCCTGCCACCCCCTGTCCCACCAGGACGTTTGTGAGAGGACTCCTCCCACCTCACTGAGAAACTGTCTCCATAGGCTGGTTCCTGTACACTTTGGGCCAGAGAGCCAACATAGGAGGCTTACGGGAGCCCTGGTACGTGGTGGAGAAGGATGGTGCCAAGGGCGACGTGCTTGTGGTGAGTCAGCAGGGAGGTGACGGAGGCCGGGCCGGGCAGAGCCCACAAAGCTGAGCAGGCAGGGTTGGGGCTCTGCAGGGCCTGTCCTCTGCGCCCTCCAGGATTGGCACCGCTACCAAAGGTTTTGTGTTAAGGTTCTTGTTAGCTCTTCCTGTGTGCCCATCACACCGGCCATCATCACGCCAGTCCCCGTAAGCAGATGCCACTTCTCTGGTTGTACACAGCGGACGGACCCAAAGCTGAAGTAGCGTGTGGAAGGCCTTGCCGACACGGGATGGTCAGTGCCCGGGCCGGGCCTGCTCTCGAGGGCCCCCAGCGAGTCGCTGTTGAACAGACAAGGACAGAGCTGGGGCCAGCTGAGGCCACGTGCTATAGCTCTGGGCCCTGGCACGTCAGCAGGACCCAAGGGCATCTCAGTGTCACCGCGCTGGGGCGGGCACCAGGTCCTGCTGGCGTGTAGCGGGTGAAGCCCACGGCCTGTCCCCTGCAGAATGACCCCACCCCAGTCTCCGCAGGGCTGGAGGTGAGCAGCCTGCTGAGCGCACACTCTGTTCTTAGACCGGATGGAGGGCCAGCGACCCCGCCCACCGTGGCCGGGACATGTCCTCCCGGGAGAGCCCTGGTGCAGAAGTCTGGACAGCGATTCTGATCCCGTTGAATTAAAATTACTTTCATGTGATGTTCAGCAGTGTCTTTTGCTTTGGGAAAGGCTGGTCCCTGAGTGGGTCTCCTTGTTTACTTAGGGCCCGAGAGTCCTGGACTCGATGTTCTCAGTCCTGCCTCGGGGGCCCTGCTGGGTGCTAGGAGGCCAGGGTGTGTGGAGGCCCCGGGAGCCTGTTCCCAGCCACGTGGGGCTTGGTGGGGCCCCTGTGGGAGTGTGGCTGACCCGGGTGTCTGGGCGCTGGGCAGGCAGGGTGTGGCGGGGACGAGCGAGTGGGCCCGTGGGTGGGCCGCGCGCTCCTCTGCTGCTTGCCGGGGGCACGTGGCGAGTGGCTTTCCCTCTGTGCTCACGTGCACAGGGTCGGCGGCTCCAGGGGTACGCGCGGGTGCGTCTCCACGGGCGCGCGTCTCCACGGATCAGTGGGGCTTTCAGTCGTGAATGAGGTGCAGCGAGGGGGCTTTGGGGCAGGGACCCTCTACTATGGGTGCAGGGCGCCACAGCCTCACGTTCCGTCCCACAGGCCCCCCGGACAGACCACCCGGCCCTGTACAGGGACCTGCTGCGGACCGGCCGTGTTCACTGGATTGCAGAGGAGCCGCCTGCTGCCCTGGTCCGCGACAAGATGATGGAGTGTCACTTCCGCTTCCGCCACCAGATGGCGCTAGGTGACTGCTCAGGGACCAGGGCAGAGTTGGGACAGGGGGTGAGACCTGGGGCAGGGAGGGCCTGTGGGCCAGGGCAGAGTTGGGACAGGGGGTGAGACCTGGGGCAGGGAGGGCCTGTGGGCCAGGGCAGAGTTGGGATGGGGTGAGACCTAGGGCANGGGTGGGGGTGGGGGTGCACAGAGGTGGTTGGAGAGCACAGGGCACAGAGGAAGCAAGGCTGCGCTGGTGGCCCTGCCCCATGTGGTCAGTACCCGGCAGTGGGCTCGCCTGGGAAACCCATGGAGGCTCAGCAAAGGGGCTCGTGGCTTCCGGTGGGGCACTTGGTCCACCTCCTAAAGGAGTAGGCCCTGCTCACTGCAGGCTGGGTGGCCCCGCGGCTGGAACTGCTCTCGCCAGGTGGGAGGTACAGCCTAACCCCAGCTGCCGCAAGCAGTCCACAGAGGCACGGCTCCTGCCTGCCACCCCCTGTCCCACCAGGACGTTTGTGAGAGGACTCCTCCCACCTCACTGAGAAACTGTCTCCATAGGCTGGTTCCTGTACACTTTGGGCCAGAGAGCCAACATAGGAGGCTTACGGGAGCCCTGGTACGTGGTGGAGAAGGATGGTGCCAAGGGCGACGTGCTTGTGGTGAGTCAGCAGGGAGGTGACGGAGGCCGGGCCGGGCAGAGCCCACAAAGCTGAGCAGGCAGGGTTGGGGCTCTGCAGGGCCTGTCCTCTGCGCCCTCCAGGATTGGCACCGCTACCAAAGGTTTTGTGTTAAGGTTCTTGTTAGCTCTTCCTGTGTGCCCATCACACCGGCCATCATCACGCCAGTCCCCGTAAGCAGATGCCACTTCTCTGGTTGTACACAGCGGACGGACCCAAAGCTGAAGTAGCGTGTGGAAGGCCTTGCCGACACGGGATGGTCAGTGCCCGGGCCGGGCCTGCTCTCGAGGGCCCCCAGCGAGTCGCTGTTGAACAGACAAGGACAGAGCTGGGGCCAGCTGAGGCCACGTGCTATAGCTCTGGGCCCTGGCACGTCAGCAGGACCCAAGGGCATCTCAGTGTCACCGCGCTGGGGCGGGCACCAGGTCCTGCTGGCGTGTAGCGGGTGAAGCCCACGGCCTGTCCCCTGCAGAATGACCCCACCCCAGTCTCCGCAGGGCTGGAGGTGAGCAGCCTGCTGAGCGCACACTCTGTTCTTAGACCGGATGGAGGGCCAGCGACCCCGCCCACCGTGGCCGGGACATGTCCTCCCGGGAGAGCCCTGGTGCAGAAGTCTGGACAGCGATTCTGATCCCGTTGAATTAAAATTACTTTCATGTGATGTTCAGCAGTGTCTTTTGCTTTGGGAAAGGCTGGTCCCTGAGTGGGTCTCCTTGTTTACTTAGGGCCCGAGAGTCCTGGACTCGATGTTCTCAGTCCTGCCTCGGGGGCCCTGCTGGGTGCTAGGAGGCCAGGGTGTGTGGAGGCCCCGGGAGCCTGTTCCCAGCCACGTGGGGCTTGGTGGGGCCCCTGTGGGAGTGTGGCTGACCCGGGTGTCTGGGCGCTGGGCAGGCAGGGTGTGGCGGGGACGAGCGAGTGGGCCCGTGGGTGGGCCGCGCGCTCCTCTGCTGCTTGCCGGGGGCACGTGGCGAGTGGCTTTCCCTCTGTGCTCACGTGCACAGGGTCGGCGGCTCCAGGGGTACGCGCGGGTGCGTCTCCACGGGCGCGCGTCTCCACGGATCAGTGGGGCTTTCAGTCGTGAATGAGGTGCAGCGAGGGGGCTTTGGGGCAGGGACCCTCTACTATGGGTGCAGGGCGCCACAGCCTCACGTTCCGTCCCACAGGCCCCCCGGACAGACCACCCGGCCCTGTACAGGGACCTGCTGCGGACCGGCCGTGTTCACTGGATTGCAGAGGAGCCGCCTGCTGCCCTGGTCCGCGACAAGATGATGGAGTGTCACTTCCGCTTCCGCCACCAGATGGCGCTAGGTGACTGCTCAGGGACCAGGGCAGAGTTGGGACAGGGGGTGAGACCTGGGGCAGGGAGGGCCCGTGGGCCAGGGCAGAGTTGGGACAGGGGGTGAGACCTGGGGCAGGGAGGGCCCATGGGCCAGGGCAGAGTTGGGACGGGGTGAGACCTGGGGCAGGGAGGGCCTGTGGGCCAGGGCAGAGTTGGGACAGATGGTCAGATCTGGGGCAGGGAGGGCCTCAGTGTCCAGATCACACAGCCTGTTCAGCCCTCCTCGCCCTCTGCCTACGCACAGAGAGGCTGGGCCCCCTGAGGCCAGCTGAGCCTCCTTTGCCCGGGATGCAGGGGGATCTTGGGAAGCGGGTGGGGCCTCAGTGCAGCTGGCAGGTGGGTAGCAGGTGGTGCGTGTCCACCTGGCCCTGGCTGGCGGGCTGTGCCCCTCTGGCTGTGGCCCTGAGCTTCCTTTGTCCGCACTGCTTGCTCTCCCCGGGGCTGAGGGCTGAGGCTGCGCGCCCTGCAAGAGTCCTTGTCTTCCACCCAGTGCCCTGCGTGCTGACCCTCAACCAGGACGGCACTGTGTGGGTGACAGCCGTGAAGGCTGTGCGTGCGCTCGCCCTGGGACAGGTGAGTGGGGACTCTGGCTGGTGGGTCAGGTGGGGTTGTGGCCCCACAGCTGCGTGTGGCCCTTCTTAGCGCCAGCTCGGCCTGCAGAGACGCAGGCTCGTGGCAGAGGCTTTGTGCTCTGGAAGGACAGACGGCCTGCTCTTCTTCCAGACAGTGAGGGGCTGAGGGCAGAGGGGTGTGGGGGTGCTGGTCACACGGCCAGCCCTGCGCCTGGTGCTGCTCTCCCAATCGCAAGCACGCAGCCTGGCTGCCTTGCGGCCCCGCCCTGGCCCTCCTGTGGCCTGGGCCCAGGGGGCGAGGATGGAAAGAGAGGAGGCGCCGCAGGCCCGCCCTCCCAGCACTAGACCAGCCATGTGGATCCAGGCCGCTCGGCACCTGGAGGCCGGGTCCTGCTGCAGGTGACGCAGCCTCTGTCCCCCAGTTCGCCGTGTTCTACAAAGGCGATGAGTGCCTGGGCAGTGGGAAGATCCTACGTCTGGGGCCGTCCGTCTACACACTGCAGAAGGGCCAGAGGATGTCCAGTGTGGCCACAGAGGGCTCCAGCGACAGCCCGGGCCTGGGGCCTGCGCCCTGATGGAGGTGGAGCGGCTGCTGCGGAGCTCGCGGGAGGAGGGGTGGGGAGCGGAGCCAGGGGGCCGCCGGGGCTCAGCACTGCTGCTCCCCCGTGACCCGGCGGCTGCTCCATTGTTGGCTGGAGGGTCTGTCCCAGGTGCCCGTTTGTAGGGTTCCTTCCTCACACCCCAGAAGAGGCAGCATCCAATAAAAACTCTGTCCGGAGATGTAGGTCCTGACCGTGCCTCTGGGGGGCGGGGCCCAGGGGGCTGTCTCAGGGCTCCAGAGCACCGGGTGTGTGTGGCAAGGCAGGGGACAGCACGGAAGGGTGGGTCCCACTTCTCTCCGTTCGCGCCTGTGCCTGCCCTCCCCTGTGGCAGGGCTGTGTAAGCAGCCTTGGGCTGAGTCCCAGCCTGCAGGGTGTCTGCCGGGGAGGGCTGCAGGCTTGAGGCCCCTCTGAGCACAGCCCTGCCCCAAGCCCAGGCAGCGGCACAGAAGCCTCCGTCACCCCACCAGAGGGCCCCGCACCCTGGCCAGTCACACCAGAAACGGGGCCTGGCCCCTGGGCGGGTTCATCGTGAGGCGGTGGGCAGGTGCGCACGCCTTGGTCTCTTCAGGCTGCCGTGACAGAATGCCCCAGAGCTGGAGGCTCACTGACGCGGGAGTCTTCTTTCAGCTGCCTGGGCCAAGGTCTGGCCTCGGATGGGGCGGTGCGCTCACAGGCAAGGAGAAGGCCCCGACTCCATACAGACTGGGCCCAGCTACCCAGGGTCTCCTCTCTGTGCTGCTCCATCTGGAGAGCTGCAGCCCCCCATGGCCCCTCCCCCGGTTCCAGGCCCCCAGCAGGGCGCGTCCCCAGGGTGGGGCAGGGGACACGGCTGGCACCTCCCACTACGCTGTGTGGCCTCCAAGACCAGGGGCCCTCCAGCCAGGCTTGGCCAGAGAGGCTCCTCTCAGCCCAGCGCGGAGGCAGACCTGCAGCCGCTCTCCGCCTTGTGCTGGGCTGGGGGGCGGGGCAGAGAGGCCAGCAGCGCCCTTGGGCACCTTCAGCCCCGCTGGTAGGCCAGGGCTGAGATACCACCTGTGTTCCGCCAGCTCCAGGGGCAGCATGGAGACCCCTTGGGCTCAGGCTCCCCAGGGTCTGCTGCCTTGGGCTGGGGCTCTTGCCGTCTGGGGAGCCTCCACAGTGGGAGGAATGGTGGCTGGTAGGGGCCAGTCGGCAGGGACATGGACCAGCAGAGGGGAGGCTGCCCTTCTAGCCTCCAGATGGCTCTGCCTGTCCTGCTGGCCCGATGCCAGGCCTCCAGCCAGGTCGACCAGTGGAGGCGGGAGGAGGATCACAAACCTGCTGCTACCCCTGGCTCAGCAGTACCCGCGGGAGCCTAGAGGCCCACAGTGCCACCTTCTCCTGGGCACAGCCTGCCCCCTCCCCCGAGTCCTCCAGGCCTGCAGTGCCACCTTGTTCTGGGCACAGCCTGACCCCCTGAGTCCTCCAGGCCCACAGTGCCACCTTCTGGGCACAGCCTGACCCCCCGAGTCCTCCAGGCCCACAGTGCCACCTTGTTCTGGGCACAGCCTGCCACCCCGAGCCCTCCAGGCCTGCATGCCACCCCCTGGGCACAGCCTGTCCCCCCCACCCCCGAGTCCTCCAGGCCTGCAGTGCTGCCACCTGGGCACTGCTTGCTCCCTCCTGAGTCCTCCAGGCCTGCAGTGCTGCCACCTGGGCACCACCTGCCCCCTGAGTCCTCCAGGCCCACAGTGCCACCTTGTCCTGGGCACAGCCTGCCCCCTGAGTCCTCCAGGCCCACAGTGCCACCTTGTCCTGGGCATAGCCTGCCCCCCAAGTCCTCGAGGCCCGCAGTGCCACCTTGTTCTGGGCACAGCCTGACCCCC
>SJYW01032926.1:0-10868 GCA_006410735.1 Raphicerus campestris
TAGTCAAGAAAGCAGAAATAGATGTTTCTCTGGAATTCTCTTGCTTTTTCTATGATCCAGCGGATGTTGGCAATTTGATATCTGGTTCCTATGCCTTTTCTAAAACCAGCTTGAACATCAGGGAGTTCATGGTTCACATATTACTGAAGCCTGGCTTGGAGAATTGATAGCTATTATTTTAATCTCTTCTGAAAATTTGATGATCTGAATGGTCAAGTGTGGATATTGAACATACTACATTGATATAAGAAGGAATAAGCTTTGTAGAGTTATAGACACTTGTAATCATACATACAAAAACATTTGAGGCACATCTTGGGGCGTGATTTCAGTCATTTTTTCCCTTGTGTAAAAAGGGTTTATGGTTCAAAATCATTCTATAGAAAGTTAAGTGTAAGTAAATACTCCCTACTTTTAATGTAAAAATGGACAAATGTCTATAAAGAGTGACAAATAAAGTTAATAATGATTTTTTTTTAATCTACCATTCTTGTACAGGAGTGTTTTGTTGGAACACTGGTCTGTTCTGACCAACTGGGCTTTACCTGAACTTGAAAATCTATAAATTGTGTGTGTTTGTGCATATGTTTATATTCATATTTAATACTATGCTGTCCACATTTTAAAATATGACATTTCAGAAGTTACAAAATATAGGAATACTAGTTTAAAACCTACTGAATTATACTGACAATCTATTATGAGTCTCTGAATTACATCATCATTATTACTGACAGCAAAGGAAGTGATATACACAATTGTGTAAGAGAAGATCAGTCAGAACTTGTGGCTTATTGCATATTAAGAGTTGAAGGAGAAAAAGATCTCTACCTTAGATAAATAGATTTTATCCTTTGAAATAAGGGAAACATATTTGAAGAGAACTGATATGAGAAAGAATCAAGAAAGTTATGGGCATGTTGATTTTTATATGCCTGGATAACTGCTAACAGAGAAATTTCAAGGAGTCTAATAGGTAAATGAGAATGGAACTCACATAAAGCTATTTGGTCAGCATTTCCATCTTTAACTACAGAGAGTGAAACAATTAGTTTTGTGAGTTTCAAATAATAAATCTGTAATTATATTTTTTTTTCTTTCAGTGACTATCTGACCACTTCAAAGCAGTTAAAAAGAAAACCTAAAATTTTATTACTTAAAATTCAATAAATTCAATGTAAAAAAATTTAAATAATTAAACTCAAATAGTTTTCAATTGATATTACTTGTAATCATGAAAATATTAAGGCTTAAAACTGTAATAAGAATTATGAGCATTCTGTCTTAAAATATGGTGTGAAGAAACACATGAAAAGATGCTCAACATCAATCATTATTAGAGAAATGTGAATACTACAATGAAGTATTACCTCACAGCAGTCAGAACAGCCATCATAAAAAAATCTACAAACAACTCTTGCTCTGTTAGTAAAACTGTAAACTGATACAGGCACTATAGAGAATGGAATGGAGATTCCATTAAAAAAAAATCTATGAATAAAACTACGATATGACCCAGAAATAACACTATTGGGCATATACTCTGAGAAAACCATAATTCAAAGTAATAACCTCCAATTAAAACTTAAAAAAATAGACACATGTACCCCAATGTTTACTGCAACACTATTTACACTAGCTATGATGCAAAAGCAACCTAGATGTCCATCACAGATGAATAGATAAAGAATTGTGGTACATTTATATAATAGAATATGCAGTTCAGTTCAGTTCAGTCACTCAGTTGTGTCCAACTCTTTGTGACCTCATGAATTGCAACATGCCAGGGCTCCCTGTCCATCACTAACTCCCAGAGTTCACCCAAACTCATGTCCATCAAGTCGATGATGCCTTACAGCCATCTCATCCTCTGTTGTCCCCTTCTCCTCCTGCCCCCAATCCTTCACAGCATCAGAGTCTTTTCCAATGAGTCAACTCTTCGTATGAGGTGGCCAAAGTACTGGAGTTTTAGCTTTAGCATCAGTCCCTCCAAAGAATACCCAGGACTGATCTCCTTTAGAATGGACTAGTATAAAATCTGTGAAAATTTGTTTCCTCATTTGAATGATTGAAACAATAATTTCTATCTTAAGTAGTCACTGTGATAACTAAATGAGATAATGTGGAAAATTTTTAAATGTGTACCAAAATGAAAGGAGATTAGCAAATGTTTGCTCTTCTTCTAGTAAGACACACAGTTAGCAATGTATTTTAATTTTTCAATGAACTGATCTTAGATTATTAAAGAAAATACTTGTAAAGACTTCCATTATAATGTGCATTTGTTTTTTTTTGCTACCATAAAATGTGTTTGAATTTGAAAAACAAATTATTTGCCCTTTTAGCAACTCTCCTAGATGAACACAATGGAACAAGAAGTTAGATAAGATGATAAATGTGTTTTTAATTATTTATTTTTTCAAAATTTAGTGCCTATGATGGATGGTACAATGCAAGAATGCTCTCTAAATTATACTTAAATTAATATTAGAAGGAATTTTGCTATAGTAATATTTTTCAAAAATAGCTAGTTACAGTTATCTAGTCCTCCTCACTAGTGTTTGTATTTTAGTCTTATTAAAACAAGACTGATTTGAAGGAGAAAAACCATAGCTGTGTCTTCCTGGCAGGACTGCCAAATGATAGCACCAAAGAATAAAACTTTAATTTTCTGAACATTGCTTAAGACACATACATCTGTAGCTCCCTTGTGAGTTTTAAGAATACTGTCTTATAAGTGCTAGTTCTTCCTTACAACTTCTGAAAATAAATTATACATGAACCATGAATCTTTACCCTCTCACCTGGGAGATACTACAAAAACAAGGATAAAGAAAAAGATTCAATTATAAAAATGAATAAATAAATAAAAGCTGAATGTTTTATCAAATTACTATACGTTTGGGAAAATATTTATCTTTACAAAATTCATTAAAATTCATATTCATCTCTAAATTTACCATGTCTATTTTCCCATTGCCCTCCTCTTTTAGCCCCCAAATAAACAAAATCACCAACCAGTCAAAATATTCACTGTTTTATTCTACATTTGGTCAAAATATCTGTTTACCAAAATATCTCTATTTAGCCACTTGCATCTTGGATTTATTCAGAATTACTTCTTTCATCACTTCCTATGCAAATAAATATGGCCTCCAAATCAGACTAAGCTCCATTGGGCCCCTCCTTATGAATAAGTTTAGAATCTTCTTCATTTTCTCGAATAATCCAATGTTAGAATACTCAGAAAATTTTTCATCTGAACTACTATCAGTTCAGTTTAGTCATGTCCAACTCATTGTGACCCCATGGACTACAGCAAGTCAGGTCTTCCTGTCCAGAATGAACCCCTGGAGCTTGCTCAAACTCATGTCCATTGAGTTGGTGATGCCATCCAATCATCTAATCCTCTGTCATTCTCTTCTCCTCCCACCTTCAATCTTTCCGAGCATCAGGGTCTTTTCAAATGAGTCAGTTCTTCACATCAGGTCGATAAACTCCAAGTACTGTAGGTTCAGCTTCAGCATCAGTCCTTCCAATGAATATTCAGGAGTGATTTCCTTTTGGATGGACTGACTGGATCTTCTTGCAGTCCAAGGGACTCAAACACCAGGGCAGGAGCAGAAGGGAACAACAGAGGATGAGATAGTTGAATAGCATCACCAACTCAATGGACATGAGTTTGGGTGGGCTCTGGAAGTTGTTATGGACAGGGAGGCCTGGCCTGCTGCGGTTCATGGGTTCTCAAAGAGTCGGACATGACTAAGCAACTGAACTGAACTGAACTGATACTATATCATGCTAGATGATCACTTTCATGTTTTAGTTTACTTAGCTAAAAGTTATTCCTGGAAAATGCCCTTTTAATAACTTCTCTAAAACCATAACTCATTTAATAAATACTTTTATAATCTATCATAAATATCTTCTTTTTTAACACCAACATTTTCCTTAGCTCTATAGGCAATATCTTATTTCTTGTTCTTCCTTGATGGAATAGGTTTAAAAACTCCAATAGATCTCATCAAGAAAACAGCAAAATACAGTTAGCATGTCTCCTGAAGTACAATCTCCTCTCAGATGCTACTTGTTTACTGTGTGTTTCTTTAATCTTGGACTGTTCCATATTATGGGCTTCCCAGGTGGTACAGTAAATTAGAATCTGTCTGCCAATGCCAGAGATGTGGGTTCTATCCCTGGGTCAAAAAGATCCCCTGGAGAAGTAAATGACAGCCCATTCCGATATTCTTGCCTGGGAAATCCCATGGACAGAGGAGCTTGGTGGGGTATAGTCCATGGGGTAGCAAAAGAGTCAGACATGACTTAGTGAATAAACAACAGCAAAGTGCTATATTATAATGATTTAGCCCTGCTCCTTTCCATTTCTTCCATCTCTTCCCTATATACATCTAGTTGTTGTTGTTCAGTCACTATACACCCTGTCTCTTATACACATCTCCTTCTCCTCCTGCCCCCAATCCTTCACAGCATCAGTCTTTTCCAATGAGTCAACTCTTCCTATGAGGTGGCCAAAGTACTGGAGTTTTAGCTTTAGCATCAGTCCCTCCAAAGAATACCCAGGACTGATCTCCTTTAGANGTCACTCAGTTGTGTCCAACTCTCTGGGACCCCATGGACTATTCCTGCCAGGCTCTTCTGTCTATGGAATTCTCCAGGCAAGAATACTGTAGTGGGTTGCCATTATCTTCTCCAGGGAATCTTCCTAACCTAGGAATTAAATCTGGGTCTCCTGCATTGCAGGCATATTCTTTACCATGTGAGCCACAAGGAAAACTGGTGGCATCTAAATGCAGTGGTAAAGTGACATGGTGTTAGTGGGGAGTCTGTGAAGGCAAACATGTTTTAGTTTAACTTTTTTATACTATCTTTAAAGTATTTGAAACATCCCAAATAATCTAGAACTATACCAACATCATGTAATAAACAACTTATACTGCAGATAAAAGAAAAAAAACATTATTTTACTACTCTAAAATTACAAAATACAAAATTTTATTTTAGTACTTTAAGATTTTGTTCACAAACTATGAAATCTACAGTTTAGAAAATAATCTTTCAGAAAAATGGAAGTTCAAATTCAAAATAAATAGCTAATGTGATTATTGGGCTAATTTCTACCTAGCTTATTAATGTCCATTAGTTGTTTTACCCCTTCCAAAAGGTATTAGCATTGCACTGTTTTGTAACTCAATCAATATCTCCAAATAATATAATAAGATCTCATGAATATAAATAATAAAGTTGACTTGTGATTAATTTTGGAAACATATAGAATTCATGAGTTGCTCTATTACTACTCTTATGTATTTAAAATTCTGTTAAAAACTACTTTTGGAGAAATAATTGACTAGTCATTCAGTCTGAACATGCATTTGATGGTTATTAAACTCAGACACATGTCTACAGAATGCAAGTATCTAATCTCCATCAAAATTAAAACATGAAATCAACCTCCTATTCATAATTGTACTGTGTTTTGACAAGTGTATCATCATAATCTGAGCAACAGGTTTGGATGTGCAACTAATTTTTTTTTCAGTAGACAGTAACACATTACTAGCATATAATTTGCTTATTACAAATGTCCTTAGTTCAGTTCAGTTGCTCAGTCGTGTCCGACTCTTTGTGACCCCATGAATGGTAGCACGCCAGGCCTCTATGTCCATCACCAACACCCAGAATTTACCCAAACCTATGTCCATTAAGTTGGTGATGCCATCCAACCATCCCATCCTCTGTCGTCCCCTTCTCCTCCTGCCCCCAATACCTCCCAGCATCAGAGTCTTTTCCAATGACTCAACTTTTCACATGAGGTGGCCAAAGTACAAATGTCCTGTGGCTGCTGCTGCTGCTAAGTAGCTTCAGTCATGTCCAACTCTGTGCGACCCCATAGACAGCAGCCCACCAGGCTCCACCGTCTCTGGGATTCTCCAGGCAAGAACATTGGAGTGGGTTGCCATTTCCTTCTCCAATAGATGAAAGTGAAAAGTGATAGTGAAGCCGCTCAGTCGTTTCTGACTCTTTGTGACCCCGTGGACTGCAGCCTACCAGGCTCCTCCATCCATGGGATTTTCCAGGCAAAAGTACTGGAGTGGGGTGCCAGTGCCTTCTCTGAAAAAAATCAGAGTTCATAAATAATTTGATTATGTAGACAGAAAACAGAACATGCAATATTTTTGAAATGCTTAGGGTACTCTCCATGGTCAGACTACTGTTAGTGTATCAATTAGTGTTAGATGAAGTGACATGGGGCACAGATACGAGTCTGTATACTAGGAGGATATGTTAGAATAAAGGTCCTCTCCTTGTAACTCATCACCATACTATCATGAAAGAATGAGGAAGTGACAAGAACATCCTTCCTCTTTTTCATTCCCTATAAGACTATAGTTATGAGAAATTAATTTACAATGAAATAAATTACTCATTTGTTCATTTATACAACAAATATTTTGAGTACCTATTATGTATAAATATACTGTTAAATGATATGAATTTAGAAATAGATATATAAAAAATGACCTGTGACTTACAGGCTGAATTCCAAAGGGATACACACAAGAAATAGTTATTAAACAGCTAATTACACTGTGATAAGAGGAAAAAGTATAGAAAGGAAAAAGAGCCCTAATGCAGTATATGAAGTAAGGGGAGGTATCTTTGTGATAATATCATTTCATCTGACATCTAAATAATGATTAAATTTGAGCTATCTAAGGAATGAAAGAGAAGTAGAGAGAATTACAGGCTCAGGAATATCTCATACAAGCGTTTTGATGTTGGATGAGGTAGGTACCAGGAAAATCACAAAAAAATCTGTTTGGATGGATCACTGTGAATTGAGGAAAGAGAATTTGGAGGTTAGGGTTTGAGAAAGACAGAAACCATGAAAAATAATAAAACAATGCCATTTGAAACAATATAAGTAGGTCTAGAGATTGTCATATTTAGTGAAGTCACACAGAGAAAGACAATTGTCATATGATATTGCTTATATGTGGAATCTAAAAACAATGGTAAAAATAAACCTATTTACAAAGAACTTATTTACAAAACAGAAATGGAATCAGAGATGTAGAAAACAAATGTATGGTTACTGAGGGGGAAATAAGTGGGGAGGGAAAAATGAGGAGGTTTGAATTGACATATACACACTGATATATACAAAAGAGATAACTAATAATGACTTATTGTATAGCACAGGGAACGTTATTCAATACTCTGTAACAGCCTATATGGGAAAAAATCTATAAAAGAATGGCTATAATTGTAGTCATATGTATAACTGACTGATTCAGTTTGATGTAACTGAAACTAATACAACATTATAAATCAACTGCACTCCAATAAAAATTGAAGAAAAAAAAAAACTAAAAGTAAAAAAGAAGGCAAAAGCCAGATAAGGTAGGTTTATATAGACCACACCAAGCATTCTGAATCATATTTAAGAGAAATTAAAACACTTTAATATAGTCTGCCAATATCAGGGCCATGAAATATAAATATATAAAACCAATTATTTGTCCTTTTTTTCTTTCATTAAAGTAAGTTATTCATTCAGAAGCAGTGTTGGTGGGCTGCCAGTGAGTATATGTGATATTTTGCAAATATAAGGACAGAAATCCTGCAGAGGTAAGGGGGGCATTATAATCCTCAACAACTGTCTCAGTTCAGGTCAGTTCAGTCACTCAGTTGTGTCCGACTCTTTGCGACACCATGGATTGCAGCACGCCAGGCCTCCCTGTCCAACACCAACTCCCAGAGTTTACCCAAACCCATGTCCATTGAGTCGGTGATGCCATCCAACCATCTCATCCTCTGTTGTCCCCTCTATTCCCACCTTCAATCTTTCTCAGCATCAGGGTCTTTTCAAATGAGTCAGCTCTTTGCATCAGGTGCCCAAAGTAATGGAGTTTCAGCTTCAACATCAGTCCTTCCAATGAACACTCAGGACTGATCTCCTTTAGGATGGACTGGTTGGATCTCCTTGCAGTCCAAGGGATTCTCAAGAGTCTTCTACAATAGCATAATTCAAAACCATCAATTCTTTGGTGCTCACTTTCTTTATAGTCAAATTCTCACATCTATACATGACTACTGGAAAAACCATAGCTTTGATTATACAGACCTTTGTGAGCAAAGTAATATCTCTCCTTTTTAATATGCTGTCTAGGTTGGTTATAACTTTTCTTCCAAGGAGCATGCGTCTTTTAATTTCATGGCTGCAATCACCATCTGCAGTGATTTTGGAGCCCAAGAANCAGAGCTTTGTTGGCAAAGTAATGTCGCTGCTTTTAAATATGCTGTCCAGGCTAGTCATAACTTTCCTTCCAAGGAGTAAGCATCTTTTAGTTTCATGGCTGCAGTCACCTTCTGCAGTGATTTTGGAGCTCAAAAAAAAAAAAATGTCTGCCACTGTTTCCCCATCTATTTGCCATGAAGTGATGGGCCTATTGGGATGGGAATGAAAACTGACCTTTTCCAGTCCTGTGGCCACTGCTGAGTTTCCAAATTTACTGGCATATTGAGTGTACCACTTTCACAGCTTCATTTTTTAAGATTTGAAATAGCTCAGCTGGCATTCCATTACTTCCACTAGCTTTGTTTGTAGTGATGCTTCCTAAGGCCAATCTGACTTTGCACTCCAGGATGTCTGGCTCTAAGTGACTGAACACACCATCATGATTATCTGAGTCGTGAAGATCTTTTTTGTACAGTTCTTCTGTGTATTCTTGCCACTTCTTTTTAATATCTGCTGCTTCGGTTAGGTCCATACCATTTGTGTCATTTATTGAGACCATCTTTGCATGAAAGATTCCCTTGGCCTCTCCAGTGTTCTTGAAGAGATCTCTAGTCTTTCCCATTCTATTTTTTTCTTCTATAAAAAAAAGAAATACAAAAAAAAAAAGGTGCAACAATTCTCTATGTTGGTGCAAATAAGTCTCTGCCCTCCTTAGAATGGTAAAGATTCCAATATCTTCCACTAGGTGTATGACAAGTGATGAGATTTATGGTACTGGAGAGAAAGCATTGGCAATAACCAAGTCAGTCTTACTAACAGGATGGCCATATCATTGAGATTCTGCAGCCTNTTCTTAAAAAAAAAAAAAAAGAAATACAAAAAAAAAAAAAAGGTGCAACAACTCTCTATGTTGGTGCAAATAAGTCTCTGCCCTCTTTAGAATGGTAAAGATTCCAATATCTTCCACTAGGTGTATGACAAGTGATGAGATTTATGGTACTGGAGAGTAAGCATTGGCAATAACCAAGTCAGTCTTACTAACAGGATGGCCATACCATTGAGATTCTGCAGTCTCCAGTCTCACAACAAGAGTCTCTTTTCTTTGCCACCTGGGGAATAAGGCTGAACTCACATCATAAAATGAATAATCTAGATCATGTGTTGTTACAAGTTTTCTCTGCTTTTAGAGCTTTTGCTGACCATTCAACAAAACATAAATATTTATACTTTATGGTCATAATTTAGGAGATTCATTAATATATGCCTTTGCAAATTCCTTTTTAATCCATTCATTTACTTCTTTTAAATGTCTGATTATCTTATCAAATCATTATTCGTAGATACTTCATCTCAGGCCTTCTCCTCACTTTGAAGTAAAAGTTGAAAATGTGATTGTGTCGTTGAGGTCCTGACTACTAAGAGGTTTTACTTTCTTCACCATAATTTAGAATTACACAAAAGCAGCATTTCAGTGTGGTTGAAATAAACTTTTCACCAGGACACACAAACAGTATAGCAGGTCAAGGAAACAGTATAGCATTATCTGTAAACTAGGCTTGGGTATTTTTCTCCTTAGACCAGTGGTCATAAAAATTAATGATAAAGTCATATATGTGTTTTGAGATGAGACACGAAGGGCAGCACAGGCATGTGGAGAGTATGAATCAACTTAATGCAAATTTCATGTAACTGTCTAGACTGCTTGAAATAATCTCATATGTACTGCCCTAAACTTAAAATGCTACTGGGAATGTCTAAATTTATTGCTAATAAAACTTAACTCCCAAGTCACCATGTGCAGTTCAGTTTGGATAATCATCTCACATTTCACAGTTATACATTTTAGCTTATATTATTGTCCAGGAACAAGAAAATAACAATTTTTTCAAAAATTATTAAGATAGCATAGGTTTTTTTCTTCTAGTCCTTGGGGTACATTGAGAATTTTATCCTAAGAAAGGTTTATGCTATTTTAATGAGCTTTGCCATAGAGTTAAGCTAAACTTACCTTTGAAATAGACACTTAAGCAACACTAGACCAATGGGGTTATAATGGATCAACAGTACAGTTGTATAATGGCACTTTACATCATTCAGAAAGCTTTCTGGGCTGATTCAATGCTAAACTTCTATAGCATCCCTGGCTTTGAANATAGACACTTAAGCAACACTAGACCAATGGGGTTATAATGGATCAACAGTACAGTTGTATAATGGCACTTTACATCATTCAGAAAGCTTTCTGGGCTGATTCAATGCTAAACTTCTATAGCATCCCTGGCTTTGAAATGAGTCAGAGAAGTATTGTACATGTATGTGTTGCCTTCAAATCTTTGAAAAGCCTACCAACATTTCATGACTTGTTTTAGTGGAGTATAAAATAACATGCAGACACATTACTGTAGATGAATATCTCAAGATTTCCAAATCTACTTAATGTTCAGTTACTCCACAAATACTGTAGACATCAGAATTTTCATGAAAAGAGTCTCTTCTCTTCTAACATAGCATCTACAATACTTATCCTACTTAGGAATATATCTACCTAAAGAAACTAAAGACCTATACATAGAAAACTATAAAACACTGGTGAAAGAAATCAAAG
>SJYW01032928.1:28874-52058 GCA_006410735.1 Raphicerus campestris
TATATATATCTGAATTTTATATGTATAATATATTCAGATACATATATCTGAATATATATGTATATGTACATGTATGTATATATACATATATATCTGAATATATGTAGGAAATGACAAGCCACTCCAGTATTCTTGCCTGGGAAATCCCATGGACAGAGGACCCTTGTTACAGTCCATGGGGGTCACAAAGAGTCAGATATGACTAAGCAACTAAACACACACACATATATGTATGTGTATATATATATATATATACACATACATACATACATACATATATATGCCTGAATCACCTTGCTATATAGGAGTAATTAATGTAACATTGTAAATCAACTTAAAAAAATTTAAAAACCCAGTGAAGGAAAAGCATAATAATGAAAAATTGCCTCCCTTCTTTCTCAAAGGATTAATAAGATTTGAATTTTAATGAGAAAGGCTTGAGCTAACAACTAAAGTGGAGAACTTTAGCAAGGAAAATTATGTGTCAAAATCAGTCTTTTTGAGAGGATTTTAATTTTAATGTTTAAAAATGATTGGAAAAGTCCCATCTTATACATCCTTCTTAAGCCTCCTCTTTTGATGATGCACCCAAAGAAAAATCTAAGAAACAGTGTTATCTAATGTTTTACTTAGTTTTATCAGTTTCAGCTTACAGTCACTGCTTAATATATTTGCCTGTGTGTATGCATGCGTGCACGCGTGTGCACACACACACACACACACACACACACACACTACAAAACCAGCCCTACCAAGGAAACAAAATATCTGCTAGGCTAGGAGTTGCTATGACAACAGAGTGTAAGAAATATACGTTTTTTTCTAGTTCTAAAATGGCATCTCGTCTGTCTACCTCAAAGCACTCTAAAAAATAAAACACAATGCAGTAACTTATTACTAAAAATAGAGCTATACAAAAAAATAAAATTTTATCCCAAACCTCTCTGTTTTATACTTCCTTTTATCATCTATCATTTTTACTTAAAAAAATCATCCACAAACAGAAATAAACTCTGAGACAGATAATTCTTAATACTTTAACTTGAACAATAACCAAAAGCTAACCAGTTAAACCACTTCTGTTGGTAAGGGGAAAATGCAATGATCTTTATTTCTTTGTGTGGAGAGCTGATATTAAAGTCAAATGTAGTGTTAAAGTTGGGTTGACTCCTGTATCTCTTATGCTTACATTTAGTTAGTTTTGGCTGTGCCGGGTTGTTGGTGCTGCATGAGGGCTTTCCCTAGCTGTGATGAGCAGGAGCTACCCTTTGTTGCACTGTGTGGACTTCTCATCATGATGGCTGCTCTTGTTGTAGAGCACAGGCACTAGGCACATGGGCTTCTGGGGTGCAGGCTCAGCAGTTGTGGCGTATGGGCTTGCTGCTCCATGGCATGTGGTAGCCTCGTGGACCAGGTATCAAACCAGTGTCCCTTGCATTGCAAGGTGGACTGTTAACCACTGGACCACCAGGAAAGCCCTCTGTTATCCTTGACAGGCACCCCCCTTCTGCCCCACAATAGGAAACAGGATCTTATTAATAAACAATCCATCAAATTACTAGGAAAACAGTTTGAAGTGCCAAATATTTTTGCTGAATGAGAAGTTACTATTTTTATCTTTTCTTTATCATTTTATTTTATTCTTTTACAGTGTATTTTTTCCTGAAGCATGGTTGATTTACAATGTTGTATTAATTACTCCTGTACAGCAAAATGATTCAGTTATACATAAACGTGTGTGTGTATATATATATATTCTATTTTTAAAAATTAATCTCCATTTTATGGTTTGTCATATGATACTGAATATAGTTCTCTTACTATACAATAGAATCTTCTGTTTATCCTTTCCATGTATAACAGCTTACATCTGCTTAACCCCAACCTCTCATGCCTTCCCTCCCCCATCCTTCCCCTTTGGCAACCATAAGCAAGTTCTCTATGTCCATGAGTCTGTATTTCACAGATAGGTTTATGTTCCTATAAAATATAATAGCAAATGGTATTTGTCTTTCTCTGACTGTCTTTACTTAGTATGATAATCTCTGGTTGCATCCATGTTGCTGAAAATAGCATTACTTCATTATTTTTTTATGGCTCAGTACTATTTCATTTTGTGGAACACACCAAATCTTCTTTATCCATTCATCTGTCCCTATTCATTTAGATTGCTTCCATGTCTTGGATATTGTAAATAGTGCTGCTTTGATCATAGGAGTGCACGCATCTTTTCAAATTATAGCTTTATCTAGGTATATGCCCAGGATTGGGATCACTGGGTCATATGTGCTTCCCTGGTTGCTCAGACCATAAAAAATCTGCCTGCAGTATGGGAGACGTGAGTTTGAGCCCTGGGTCAAGAATATCCCCTGGAGAAGGGAATGGCAACCCACTCCAGTATTCTTGCTTGGAGAATTCCATGGACAGAAGAGCCTGGCAGGCTGCAGTCCATGAAATTGCAAAGAATCAAAAATGACTGAGCGACTAATACACACACACAGAAACTCTAAAATTTTAGCTTTTTGAGTAATTTTAATACTGTTTTCCATCGTTACTGTACCAGTTTACATTCCTACCAACAGTATAAGTAAGATGTTTGCATTTTTCTTCACACCGTCTCTAGCATTTATTATTTGAAGACTTTTTCATGATAGCTGTTCTAACTGATGTGAGTTGGTACCTCATTGCAGTTTTGACTTACATTTCTCTAATAATTAGAGACAATGAGCCTCTTTCCATGTACCTATTGACCATGGGTATGTCTTCTCTGGAGAATTATCTGTTTATGTCTTCTGCCCATTTTTTGGTTGGGTTATTTTTTGTTATTGAATCATAGGAGTTGTTTGTGTATTTTAGAAATTAAGCCTTTGTCAGTCGTATCATTTACAAAGACTTTTCTCCCAGTCCATAGATTGTCTTAATTTTGCTTATGTTTTCCTTTGCCATGCAAAAGCTTACAAGTTTGATCAGGTCTCATTTGTTTATTTTTGCTTTTATTTCTATTGTTTTGGGAGGCTGACTTAAGAAAACATTGATTTATGTCAAAGAATGTTTTGTCTGTGTTCTCTACTAAAAGTTTTGTGGTGTCTTGTCTTGTATTTAACTCTTTAAGCCATTTTGAGTCTGTTTCTGCATGTGGTGTGGGGGTGTGTTCCAATTGTATTGATTTATGTATGCCTGTCCATCTTTCCCAATACCACTTGCTGAAGAGACCATATTTTCCCCATTGTGTATTCTTGCCACCTTTGTCAAAGATTATCCATAGATATGTGAGTTTATTTTTGGCTCTCTTCTGTTCCATTGACAGAAAGAAGAAAGAGAAAGGAAAAAATGATAAAGAGCTAGAGGGTGAAAATGAAAGGAAAAGAGTAAACAGAAGTATATGGTGGCAAATGTCAGGTGCCTCTGATGGTAGCAGATAGTCATTTCCAGAGAATAAAACTGAGCTAGTGAAAAAACTGTTGAGTGCAATCAGAAAAATATATAGAGATTTTTTTCCCAAAGAAAATAGTCACAATGTTACCAGGTTAAATGCCTGTTCTAAATTTGTCATATTAGCCATACTTACTTTTGCAGAGTCTTAGAGCAATAAAATTCTGTCGATAGTGATTAGGTATTTACATTATTGATAAAATTATCTTCTTAATAAATGTTTGCAAACAGAATTGTGACATAATCGATAATTAGCTACTAAAATGTATTTTTCATGTAATTAGAACCTTGTCACCAAAAATGAACTGTCTTTTGCAGCAAGGTTCTTTCAGTGACCTGTCATCTTTCTTCTGCCTCATAGTCATGATTCACCAATCTGCAATAAAGCTTATTGTATTGTGAGCAAATATTAAAAAAAATCTATTTAAAATCTAAGAATAATATGAAATTCTATTCCGAAGAAGGGGGAATGACTGCTTTTTTTGCTTTATCATTTGTCATCTTAAACATGTCATTATTCTCTTTTCTCCTTTAAAGTTGTTAACATTGCAGTTCATATTGCCAAATAAAGGTTTATAATTCAAAATGAAAATTATTAATTTATTTGTGCTTATTTTTTAAGGCCAAAATATGCATTGCTAGATGAATGCACCAGTGCTGTCAGCATTGATGTTGAAGGAAAGATATTTCAGGCTGCAAAAGGAGCTGGAATTTCCTTACTTTCTATAACACACAGGCCTTCACTTTGGTAAGTGTTTCCAATGAGCATTTATGATAAATGATTTTTCTTTTTGTTTCTTAAGGAATGACTTTGCTAAACTTTTTACCGTAGCGCCTAAGACATTTCAGTTATTTTCCACCTGCATTTCAGTTAAGGTTAAACTATGCCTAACAGAGTGAAGTCACTCTTAAGCTAAAAGATGAAGTTCCTGTACTTGATAACATATGACAGAAATTAGTGATCTTTTCCATATGCTTTTCAAAATTGTATTTATTTATTTTATTTCTGCCTGCACAAGGTCTTTGTTGTTGCACACGGGCTTTCCTTAGTTGAGGCAGGAACTAAGCAGGGCCTGCTTTCTAGTTGTGCTATGCGGACTTCTCGTTACAGTGGCTTCTGTTGTTGCAGAGCACGGGCTCCAAAGTGTGCGGGCTTCAGTAGCTGCTGCTCCCAAATCCAGTTAATTGTGTGCGTGGGCTGTAGAGCACGGCCTCAGTAGTTTTGGCACACAGATTTAATTGTTCCACATCCTTTGAAATCTCTCTGGATCAAGAATTGAACCAGTATGCCCTGGATTAGTAGGTGGATTCTTAACCACTAGACAACCAAACAAGTCCTTTCATATACTTTTCAGTAACTCTCTTTAGGTTTTAAGTTTCTAAAACTTTGACCGCCCATTGGGTGTGGGACCTTACCAACATTAAATTGAAAACTATGTCAAAGGAAAAATTAGAGTGTATAAATAGAGCTTTTTTTTCCCCTTTGTTTTAACAAAAAAATGAACAGACATTTTTTGTAAATAATACTTCATAAAACCTAATGGAATTTTCTCTTTTTTAAAAAAAGATCACCATTTTTATCATCCCCTTATGTTTTTATTGATTCATCATCATCATAAGAGTCACTAATGTAGATTCAACACCTATTCTATTCCAAGCTTATTTTATTTAAGCCTAATAGCAACCTTATAGAGTATAGGTAGCCTAATTTTTCCCATTATACAGATGAAGAAACTGAGAGCTAGAAAATGAAGAACATAATTTTCTATGATCATATTCTCTATTCGCTCCTCTGTTGCACTGCTTATTATAAGGAATTCAAAAGGTATCTCATGTATGATTCATAAAAAATCTTTAATTCTCATTACATTCTACTGTCTACATTTGCATTTCTGTTTCATCAATCAAAATCTTTCCTTTGACATGTTAGTAGGTATATAGTGGACTCTACGTGCTATGGCTTCCTATTTCCCAAGGGACAGGCAGGATTCCTCCTCTCTCTCTGACTGGAGCATTCTGTAGCATGTGGCTGATCACATTTGTGCCGAAGCTGTCATTATGTACATGACTTCAAACCTAGACTAAATAGCAAGCTTTAAGTGAATGCTTAAAGCATTTCCAGCCCTTTACTTTATAGAGAATGTTTACTTTAAGACTGTGAGTAAGTTGAGTGTTCAGTTCAGATCAGATTTTATTTGTTCAAAGTTCTTTGACTCTGAATTCTACTTTTGAGAGGATAATCTCATTCCTCTCAAATCTACTATTTGAGAGGATAATCACTTTATTTAAACATTCAGACTTTTTATATTTTTCTTTCTCAAAGTTTACCTGAAAATAGAGAATTTCATGAAGTGATCTTTTCTATAAAATTTTGTAGTTTGTCTCTCTGTTGTTAAAAATATTAATCAGCATCTGGAGTGATAGGACCCTGATTTGCCAATCTCCCCAGAGGCAGTCTGGATCTGGTCCAGGATGAGTTAGAGTCCATGTTGATGAGTGATATCTATGACCTTCTCTTGCAGGGAACCAACAGAAATTGGTTTAATACAATTATGACATATGCCTGTGGAGCCAGACTTGTAGAACTCTTGAGTCCTTTCTGACACAGTCCTGGTGTTTTTCCAACCTCTATCAATGAGTTTATTATGCATTCTTGTCATTTAGTTCCTATTCAAGTAGCCTAAAGTGGCGTTGGAAGCATGTTTAGCTGGGTTTGTTTTTTTTTTTCATTTTAGAACAAAGAGGTTTTTGTTTCTGTTGTTTTTAAGACTTTTCTTTAAAAAACAGTTTTAGGTTCATAGCAAAATTGAACATACAAAAATATGCCCATACCATTTGTCCCTATACATGTATAGCCTCCTCCATGATCAACATCCCCCTCCAGAGTGGTATAATTGTTACAATTGATGAACCTTTATTGACACATTTTTGCATCCAAAGTCCATAATTTTCCTTAGGATTCACTTACTGTTGTGCATTGTATGGTTTTGGACAGACTTATAAATACATGTGTCTACCATTATAGTCAAACACAACTGAGCCTTCACAATTTCAGGCTCAATTCAGTTTATTTTCAGTTCAGTTCAGTTCAGTCGCTCAGTCGTGTCCGACTCTTCACAACCCCATGGATACAACTGCATGCCAGATTTCCCTGTCCATCACCAACTGCCAGAACTTACTCAAATTCATGTCCGTTAGGTCAGTGGTGCAATCCAATCCCATCCTTTGTTATCCCCTTTTCCTCCTTCCTTCATTCTTTCGCAGCATCAAGGTCTTTTCCAATGAGTCAGTGTTTGCATCAGGGAGCCAAAGTACTGGAGTTTCAGCTTCAACATCAGTTCAGTTCAATTCAGTTTAATCGCTCAGTCATGTCTGACTCTGTGACTCCATGGACTACAGCACACCAGGCCTCCCTGTTCATCACCAACTCTCAGAGTTTACTCAAACCTGTGTCCAATGAGTTGGTGATGCCATCCAACCGTCTCATCCTGTCATCCCATTTTCCCACCTTCAATCTTTCCCAGCATCAGGGTCTTATCAAATGCATCAGTTCTTTGTATCAGGTGACCAAAGTATTGGAGTTTCAGCTTCAGCATCAGTCCTTCCAATGAATATTCAGGGCTGATTTCCTTTAGGATGGACTGGTTGGATCTCCTTGCAGCTCAAGAGACTCTCAGGAGTCTTCTTCAACCCCACAGATCAAAAGCATCAATTTTTCTGTGTTCACCTTTCTTTATAGCCCAGCTCACATCCATATATGACTACTGGAAAAACCATAGCTTTGACTAGATGGACCTTTGTTGGCAAAGTAATGTCTCTGCTTTTTAATACACTGTTTAGGTTGGTCATAGCTTTTCTTCCAGCAAGCAAGCATCTTTTAATTTCATGGCTGCAATCACCATCTGCAGTGATTTTGGAGCCAAAAAAAAAAAAAAATAATAAAGTCTCTCACTGTTTTCATTGTTTCCCCATCAGTTTGCCATGAATGGATGGCACCAGATGCCATGATGTCTGTTTTCTGAATGTTGAGTTTTAAGCCAGTTTTTTTACTCTCCTCATTAACTTTCATCAAGAGGCTTTTTAGTTCTTTTTTGCTTTCTGCCATAAAGGTGGTATCATCTGCATATCTGAGGTTACTGATAGTTCTCCTGGCAATCTTGATTCCAACTTGTGCTTCCTCCAGCCCAGCATTTTGCTTGACCATTCTGCATATAAGTTAAATAAGCAGGGTGACAATATATAGCCTTGATGTACTCCTTTCCCAATTTGTAACCAGTCTGTTGTTTGATGTCCAATTCTAACTGTTACCTCTTGACCTGCATACAGATTTCTCAGGAGGCAGGTCAGATGGTCTGGTATTCCTATCTCTTGAAGAATTTTCCACAATTTGTTGTGATCCACATAGTCAAAGACTTTGGCATAGTCAATAAATAGAAGTAGATGTTTTTTGGAATTCTCTTGTTTTTTCTATGATCCAGCTGATGTTGGCAATTTGATCTCTGGTTCCTCTGCCTTTTCTAAACCCAGTTTGAACATCTAGAAGTCACAGTTCATGTACTGGTGAAGCCTGGCTTGGAGAATTTTGAGCATTATTTTGCTAGCATGTGAGATGAATTCAATTGTGCGGTAGTCTGAGCATTCTTTGGCATTGCCTTTCCTTGGGATTGGGATGAAAACTGACCTTTTCCAGTCTTGTGGCAATTGCTGAGTTTTCCAACTTTGCTGGTGTATTAAGTGCAGCACTTTCACAGCATCATCTTTTAGGATTTGAAATAGCTCATAGAGGACTGGAATGCAAAAGTAGGAGGTCAAGAGATACTTGAGGTAGCAGTCCAGTTTGGTCTTGGTATACAAAATGAAGCAGGGGAAAGGCTAACATACCAAGAGAATAAACTGGTCATAGCAAACACCCTCTTCCAACGACACAAGAGAAGACTCTACTGAAATCAGATTGATTATATTCTTTGCAGCCAAAGATGGAGAAGCTCTATACAGTCAGCAAAAACCAGACCAGGAGCTGACTGTGGCTCAGATCATGAACTCCTTATTGCCAAATTCAGACTTAAATTGAAGAAAGTAGGGAAAACCACTAGACCATAGATGTATGACCTAAATAAAATCCCTTATGATTATACAGTGGAAGTAAAAAATAGATTTAAGGGACTAGATCTGATAGAGTGCCTGATAAACTATGGATGGAGGTTCGTGACATTGTACAGGAGACAAGGATCAAGATCATCCCCAAGAAAAAGTAATGCAAAAAAAGGCAAAATGGTTGTCAGAGGGACCTTATAAATAGTTGAGAAAAGAAGAGAAGCTAAAGGCAAAGGAGAAAAGGAAAGATACCCATTTCATTGCAGACTTCCAAAAAATAGAAAGGAGAAATAAGAAAGCCTTCTTCAGTGATCAGTGCAAAGAAAGAGAGGAAAACAATAGAATGGGAAAGACTAGAGGTCTTGTCAGGAAAATTAGAGATTCCAAGGGAACATTTCATGCAAAAATGGGCACAATAAAGGACAGAAATGGAATAGGCCTAACAGAAACAGAAGATATTAAGAAGAGGTGGCAAGAATACACAGAAGAACTATACAGAAAAGATCTTAATGATCCAGATAATCATGATGGTGTGACCACTCACCTAGATCTAGACATCCTGGAATGTGAAGTCAAGTGGTCCTTAGGAAGCATCACTACGAACAAAGCTAGTGGAGGTGATGGCATTCCAGTTGACTGTTTTAAGTCTTAAAAGATGATGCTGTGAAAGTGCTGCACTCAATATGCCCTCAAATTTGAAAAATACATCCTTATAGTATTATACAGAGTATTTGATTGCTCTAAAAATCCTCTGTGCTCTGCCATTTTATCCCTCTCCTCAACCCATGGATCATGAGTTCCAATCCCACAACTTCATGACAAGTAGAAAGGGAAAAAGTGGAAGCAAAACAGATTTTATTTTCTTGGGCTCCAAATCACTGCAGATGGTGGCTGCAACCTTAAAAGACCTTTGTTCCTTGGAAGGAAAACTATTATAAGCCTAGACAATGTATTAAAAAGTAGAGACATCATTTTGCCAACAAAGGTCCATCTAGTCAAAGCTCTGGTTTTTCCAGTAGTCATGTATGGATGTGAGAGCTGGACTATAAAGAAGCCTGAGCACTGAAGAATTGATGTTTTGAATTGTGGTGCTGGAGAATATTCTTGAGATTCCCTTAGGCTGCAAAGTGATCAAACTAGTTCAATCCTGAAGGAAATCAAACCTGAATATTCATTAGAAGGACTGAGGCTGAAACTGAAATTCTAATATTTTGTTCACCTGTTGCGAAGAATCAACTCATTAGAAAAGACCCTGATGCTGGGAAAGATTGAGGGCAGGAAGAGAAGGGGACCACAAAGGATGAGATGGTTGGATAGCATCACTGGCTCAATGGTCATGGGTTTGAGCAAACTCTGGAGATAGTGAAGGACAGTGAAGCCTTGTGCACTGCAGTCCATGGGGTTGCAAAGAGTTGGACACAGTTTAGAGACTGAACAACAACAACGTCAACCCCAGAAACCACTCATCTGTAATGTGTTCACAGCTTTTCCTTTCCCAAAATATCATGTACCTGGAACCATACAGTATNTTGGACACAATTTAGAGACTGAACAACAACAACGTCAACCCCAGAAACCACTCATCTGTAATGTGTCCACAGTTTTTCCTTTCCCAAAATATCATGTACCTGGAACCGTACAGTATGTAGCCTTTTCAGATTGGTTTCTTTAACTTAGTGATAATCATTTGTTTCCTCCATGTCTTTTCACAGCTTGATACCTCTTTTCTTTTAGTGTTAAATAATATTTCATTGTTTCAATGTACAGATTGTTTATTCATTCACCTACTGAAGGCTTGGTTGCCTCCAAGTGTTAGCCATTGTAAATAAAGATGTTATAAACATTCATATGCAAGTTTTTGTGTTGACATGCATTTTCTCAAGTCTTTTAAGTAAATATCAAGAAGTGAAGTTACTGGATTGTACTGCTAAGCCTATGTTTAGTTTTGTTAGAAACTACAAAACAGTATTCCAAAACAGCTATACCAGTTTTCATTTCCACTGGCAATGAAACCCCTGGAGAAGGAAATGTCAACCCACTCCAGTATTCTTGCCTGGAGAATCTCAGAGACAAAGGTGCCTAACAGGCTACAGTCCATGGGTTTGCAAGAGTGGGACACAACTTAGCGACTAAGCCACCAAAAAGCAATGAAAGAGATTTCCTCTTGGTCCACAGCTTTGTTAGCTTTTGAAGATGTCAGTGTTCTGGATTTTGGCCATGTCAAACAGGTGTGTAGTAGACAAATTTTTAAATAAATAATAAAATCTAATTTCATGCTTTTGAACCAAAAAACAAACATCTTTAAATTGTAGCTCCCCATAGTGTATTTCCCTGTAAACTAATAATTAGGTTAGTTCTGATTTATGAACTAGTTTAGTCATTTTAGGTTATAGAAATCTATCATTTTTGATTATCCTTTCTTCCTACATGAAATTCTTATTTTCCCTGAAGATTTCAGAAAAGGAAAAATATGTCTTATATTTTCCTCCATATAACAAATGGGTAATTGTTGATTGTAAAGAGTAAAATTAATACTGTATCTGAAGACATAAAAAATTATAGAAGCTTATTAAATTATTTGATTCCTGAATAGAATTACAATTTTATAATTACCACTATCCAAGGCTTTATCTTATTTGTATAGAGAATCTGCAGATTATTTCCAATAAGCCTCTGTTAAAATAGTTTTCTTTTAAATTCCTCTGACTAAAATAAACCCTGAAATAGTATTTTAGCACATAATATAGAACATAGGTCATAAAACACCAATATAGTTTCTTCCCCTGTGTAGAAACCAAATAATGTTGTAGGACTGGAATGATGAGCCAAACCTTCAATATACACTGAAAGTAGAAGTTGCTCGAGATCTGAGCTACTGCATTCTGAAATTGCTCCTGGTTGAAGATTCACGATTAGGAAAGTCCAAGAGAAGTTGACAATGAAATAAATAAAATTATAGTTTTTTTTCCCTATTAATTCTCTTTCCTGTATCACTATCCTTCTTTTGTTTTTTCATTACTTTTGTTTTAGCTCTCACATTTTAATAGCAATGTTGTCATTAAAAATAAAATTTTCCTTTGATGTAAGAACACATTGTTTTAAATTTAATTTTTGCAAGGTCCCAACTGTTGGGAGGTCAAATTTTTGGAAAAGTTGAAACCCTAAAGATAGTTACTCAAAAGTATATGGAAAACATTAATATCTGTCATATGATATCAAACATATGAACATCAGCCTTCAGCTGTTCAGAGTGACATTTACCCTTTTAGACATAGTTTAATTAGTTTAATTTCCCCATCTTAATGGTAACACCATCCAATCAAAATGTAATGAAACCCAAATTTCTATCAATTGATAAACAGAAAAAATGTATAATATCATAAATGGAATATTATTCAGCCATAAAAATGAAGTACTAATACTACAACTTTTAGATCATTTGTTGGATGGAAGAAGTCAGTAACAAAAAGCCATTTTGTATGAGTCTGTATGTATGAAATATCCAGAATGGATAAATCTGCAGAGAGAAGCTTGGTAGCAGGCAGGGACTGAGCAGCAGAAGAAATGGAGATGGACTGCTAATGGGTATGAGGTTTCTTTGGGGAATGAAGAAATAGTCTGGAATTGGATAGTGCTGATGGTTGCATGAGGGTGCGACTATACCAAAAATCACTGAATTTTGCATTCTAAAAGAATGAATTTATAATATATAAATCATATTTCAATTTTAGAAAGGAAGGTAAAGTGACCTGATATATCCACACTGAGCATAGTAACCAATAACAATGAGAACTTAAAAGAAATCAAGAAGTAAGAAAACCTGTAAGGTAAAGGCATAAAAACTGAAGACACATAAGAACATGTGCCACTTCAGCATAGTGTCAAGATGCAGTGGCTCAGCCATGTGAGGCCAGATCTGCCAGGACTACCTTCTTTAAACATACACCCCACAATTCCCCAAGATTGGTAACCTTAACTCTCACTTAGGAAAAGGTTGTTTACCTCCTGTCTCATCAGTAAAAATCATCTCTATACCTCTCTGAAATTCCTAGTTATGAACCTGAACCATGAGAAAAAGAGAGCAAATTATATGAAAGCATGAAACTGGCTTTAGAGGATTTCTATAATTTCATTTTTAAAAAACATTTTAAACTTTGAGTTTTGAGAAATTTTTCTTATGTTGACTAACTCATTCCCAAAGGATAGTGTATTTCCTTTATTCTTATTTTCTTAATAACCTTTAAAATTTTTACTTTCTTGCCTCTGCTTCCTATTCTTATTCCCATTCTAGTTCAGTTCAGTCACTGAGTCATGTCTGACTCTCTGTGACCCCATGGACTACAGCACGTCAGGCTTCCCTATCCATCACCAAGTCCCAGAGTTTACTCAAACTCATGTCCATGAAGTTGGTGATGCCATCCAATCATCTCATTCTCTGTCGTTCCTTCCTCCTCCCACTTCAATCTTTCACAGCATCAGGGTCTTTTCCAGTGAGTTCGTTCTTCTCATCAGGTGGCCAAAAGATTGGAGTTTCAGCTTCGGTATCAGTCCTTCCAATGAATATTCAGGACTGATTTCCTTTAGGATGGACTGGTTTGATCTCCCTGCAGTCCAAGGGACTCTCAAGAGTCTTCTCCAACACTGCAGTTCAAAAGCATCAATTCTTTGGTGCTCAGCTTTCTTTACAATCCAACTCTCTTTGTAGTCCAATTCTCATAGCCATACATGACTACTGGAAAAACCATGGCTTTGACTAGATGGACCTTTGTTGGCAAAGTAATGCCTCTGCTTCTTAACACATTGTCTAGGTGGGTGATAACTTTTCTTCCAAGTGGCAAGGAGCTTTGAATATCATGACTGCAGTCACCATCTGCAGTGATTTTGAAGCCCCCCAAAATAAAGTCTCACTGTTTCCACTGTTTCCACTGTTTCCTTATCTATTTGCCATGAAGTGATGAAACTGGATGCCATGATCTTAATTTTCTGAATGTTGAGTTTTAAGCCAACTTTTTCACTCTCTTCTTCCACTTTCATCAAAAGTCTCTTTAGTTCTTCTTCACTTTCTAAGTATTCTTATATTTATTCAGGAGCTATACTAGGTTATGAATATAAATAAATGTAATAGTATGTCTTCCTTTGCAATTCACATATATTCAGAATATAAAATAAATTTAATACAAACAATAGAATTTTCTAGAGACTAATGATTTGGGGAGTGAAAACAATCACAATATTTTATCTCTTGAAGGATTCTTGAAAATCAAATGTAAAATAGACACCTTACTTAAAATTTGCCTTTGAATACCAATTAGAATGATAAATCTGTAAGTAAAATGGCTTTTTGTAATTATTGCTAATAATATGATTTCATTTTGATTATGCAGGAAATACCACACTCATTTATTACAGTTTGATGGTGAAGGAGGTTGGCGCTTTGAACAACTGGATAATGCTATTCGTTTAACACTAAGTGAAGAAAAACAAAAGCTAGAATCTCAGCTAGCCGGAATTCCCAAAATGCAGCAGAGACTCAATGAACTATGTAAAATTTTGGGAGAAGACTCAGTGCTGAAAACAATAAAAAATGAAGATGAAACATCCTAATTTATTCTGATATGTTTTAAATGTTAATTTTTAGTTAAAGGCTCAGAGACATGGTTACAGTTCATGCATTGTGTTAAGCTAAGGACAGAGGGAAAAAAGGTAGCAAGAAATGTTTTATAAGATTTTAGCATCAAGGAAATGTATGAGCTGATTTTCAGAAGAAAAACAAATGCATTATGTAAGTTAGTCATTATGGCTTATACTAATTCCTAATGAAAGACTAATTCACATGTAAAACAGGATTTTCTAGGTGAGTTAGCAAATTTGCTATGTATATGTGATGTGTCTGAAAGTCTTGACAAACATGAGACCTGTCTTGAGGGTGGACAACTTAAGAACAATGTTTGCATTGAAACCATGTGCATAAAAATAGAAGTTTGAGTGACATTTTTGTCCATTTATGGTTCCTAGATTTAACAGCTAGAATCCATGTTCCTTTATTGATAGTGGTCAACTAAACCTGTGTACACAATAGTTTGATCAATAATTTCAATATGAAAAAATTCTTTTAATGACAGTGGTTGAAAGAAAGAAGCATGGCTATGCTTCTTTTATATGTAAAAAATATCCTATTTTAAATTTAAAATTTTGAGCATCTCAGTGTGGACACATAACAAGTTCATTTTAATAAGAATCTTACTTATTTGTTAGTAAACTTTTTCATTCTAAAAAGAGAATTGCCAATTTAGAAAATGAGTATCCAAACAATGTTTGTCTCAGCCTGTTACTTTACTTGAAAGGATTATTTATTGCAAATTCTGTCCGGCAATACTTATCTTGTTATTATGCTCAAAGGAGTCCACCACATTTTAAAAATACCAGTGCTATAAGAATAGAGAGATTTTCAAAATCAGAGTAATAATATACATTGAAATAGTGCTTTATAATTTTCAATTTATAATAATATAATTTACAATCCTCATTTACAACACTTCATTTTAATCCCCTATGGCAAACTTTTGAGGCAGATATTATTTTTCCTAGTTTGCTTTTGAGAAAATTGACACTCATATTTGCCTTAATCATGCAAATTTATTTAAGGGCAAATCCCAGGCTCAAATAAAGTTTTCCTATTTCCCTGGTTCAGCGCTATTTTCACTATTGTCCTTGAAATTCAACGGGGCTGTAATAGCAATAAAAGATGAGATGTTGTAAAGAGAATAAATTTAGTAATGCTAGTATTGTCATTATTTGATTATTGTCTATAATATATGGAAATTAAGTATAAAATGGAAAGGTCATTGGTCTATGGCTTAAAATGGGGCAGGAATGTTAGAAAAATCTTTCAACAATATGCACCCTTGCTGAATATTAGTGTACTCCTTCACCCAGCAATCAAAGGGGGAACTGTTATGTCAACTTAATATTTATTGAACACAATGAGAAATAATCTATATGGAATAGTCTTATGAGATAAATCTTACATATTCGATTGCCCTGGAGTTAGTATGAAAGCCAGGACTACCATTTTAATCTTCTACTGCCTGTGTGGCCATTGATAGGCCAGAAAATGTGGAAATACTCAGTTATTAGTGGTTTAGGATTTTATTTGCTCACTTAAACACAGCCATAATGCTAAGTCAGTGACTCTCAGACTTTTTCAATTGATAGAAGACCTGGATGTCATGATGCCTGTAATAGAACACCATAACATTTCACATTTTCAATTCTTTGGTGCTGACATTTTTAATTATCGATAAATGTAACCACCTTACTTGAAAGAATGTAGTATAAAAATCAAAGCTAGTACATCTAAGTTTTTCTGTTAGTATCATTAACTGCTCATTTATTCATTTGTCAGTTACTACTACTTCCTATTAGAAAAGCACTCATTTATTCATTTGTCAGTTACNTAACCACCTTACTTGAAAGAATGTAGTATAAAAATCAAAGCTAGTACATCTAAGTTTTTCTGTTAGTATCATTAACTGCTCATTTATTCATTTGTCAGTTACTACTACTTCCTATTAGAAAAGCACTCATTTATTCATTTGTCAGTTACTATTACTTACTATTAGAAAGGTGAGGCAGGCATCAAAGGTTTTATAAAAAAAGCATGGAACTAAAACTTGAGAAATATTATTCATTTATCTAAATTATATATTAGTAGTTATCCAGTTTATACCACTGTAGGGAAAAGTCTGGGGTGGTTATCTGAAGTTAATTTTTAAAGGTAGAAGAAGAAAATTAAAAGTTCTCATTTTAAACATGCATAATTTTATGCCTTAATTTTCTTAATTTGAAAATAAAGCATTTAGGACAAAATATATTGTTTGAAACTATGAAAAGAATGCCAAAGCAAATATTAGATTTTTAATTAACCCTTATTTGATATATCTTACCAACTGGCTGAAATAAAGAACTCATAATTTATAATGTACAGGATTCAACGATTTTTAAAATTCTGTTAAAAGCTGTACACATTGCCCTTTAAATGTTAAGAGTTCTGAAAGAAACATATTTTGCATGTACATTTTGTGTCCATTTATTTTCTGAATTTTCTTCCAGGACCAATCCCCTAACTTGGAGGGGAATAAACTGTAATTTGAATTTGTATTTATGTTTCATTTAAGTGTTTACAAAATGGTCCAAAGAGTATACCATGTTTTACTATTCTTATAGTTAAATTTTGAGAAAAATGTGAGTAAGATTGATAAATAAAATAGCCATCTTTGACTATAGCATCCTTGAATATAGCCATCTTTGAATTATAGGTGAGGAATGGAAAAAGAAGGATGTTTCAATTTTCAAATGAATTTATTTGCCTAAATTATTTTGACATGTTTTATTTTGGTCAAAAAAACCTATGAATTTATAGATATTGATTTTTAAAGGTGTTGTTTTTGGTTAACTTATAAACTTGGAAAGTAAGTAAGCATTCTATGAAAATGTTGCATTATATTTCTACAGCATGTAATGTTATGCCAAGCATGAGTCTAAAATAGTATATGCTCTTGTAAACAAGATCATGTGTGAAAATCTCTCTCCATTAATCTCAAGGAGAATGATATATCTTGAAATTCAACTGGAGTTTACATTTGTTTCTGATAGGAATGGTTTTCCCCTGATAATAGTTTAGTTTTTGTGTCAACTTTTGTTCTTTCAGTAAAGGTATAAATGACCATGTTAATTTTGTTTTGAGGCTTGTATAATTTCATGTTTGGCAATGGTCTTAGCCTATTTTAATAGCTTTTAATCTGTTTGGAATAGTTTTTTGACTCAATAAGCCTAGAAAAGTTTGTTACATATTGGAACCCCTATCCAGAGAATGTTACATATTTCTGAGATATGCATAAAGTGGTAATCACTTTTATTAAAAGAGATGTCTTTGATATAACTACTTTATGGCAAAATTATATTCATTTAGAAGTGTAAAATACTTTCACATAGCTCAGAGTATCTACCAATCTGATGATGTAGGTATGAATGAGAGGTAGGATTTAGATATAATTAAGAGTTATACTTGCAGCTTTTGCCACATGAGAGCTTTCAGATGGATGTAGAGAATATTTTCATTAAAAGCAAATTCCTTCTTCAGAATTGCTGATGTCTTTCCTGATTACCAAGTACAAAAGGCTTTGCAGTTTTTGTTGTGAAATTTTCAAAACCAATTATCTACACTTATAAGCAAGCATTGTATATTAGTGGTTGTACTAATGAAAGCAAATGAGAAAAATTCTTTAATGGTAAAAATCACCATGTGGTTATTTAAAGCTACAATATGGCTATGGTGTGAATACACTGTAATATAGTCTCCATCTGATATACAGTTATTTGAGCTCAACATTACTTTTGAGTTCCTAAATTATCATAGAAAATCTTGACTAATCAAAGGAATTACCGATCATTCCAGTAATAGAAAACATCATATTTCTGTATTATAGAATTAGTAATAGAAAACATCATATTTCTGTATTATAGAAGTAGTAATAGAAAACACCATATTTCTGTATTGAGTGTTTTCATACACTTCAGTTACAAGTTATATGATGTACCATGCACAATAGTCACCAAATAGTTGTTTAAATATTTATTTTCCTTATTAATTCAACACATATTTATTTATTAAGTACCAACCTATGCCAGATGCTGTGCTAGGCTCTAGGAATAAATAAAATATGGTCCCTGTCCCAAGAAGCTTGCAGTCCACTGAAAATTAGGAATATGAGTACCATCATTCAGAGAAAAATTCAATAGATACTATTTATTATTTATCAGGTAGACACAAGAGCTTCCCAGATGGCTCAGTGGTGAAGAATCCGTAATGTACAAGATGCAGGAGATGAAGTTTCGACCCTTGGGTCAGGAAGATTCCGTGGAGAAGGAAATAGCAACCCACTCCAGTTTTCTTGCCTGGGATAATCCCATGGCCTGGCGGGCCGCAATCTGTGGAGTCGCAGAGAGTGAGACATGACTGGGAACAAAGGCACTACATGTAGGCACAAAACACTGTGTATACATTGACTCATTAAATCTTTACAAAACTCTAATTTAATAAAAGAAGAAAGTGAGAACGGAAGTCAAGCAATTCTTCCAACCAGATGCAGCTGTTAAACTGTAGAGCTGAAATTTGAGCCTAGCAATATTTGATTACCAAGCCTTTGCAACTCCCCATTACCTTCCTTTTAATTAGTTTAGATCATTTATCATTATTACAGTTTTTAACTCCAAAGTTGTAGTATATTTTTTAACTGGCTAAGGGTTTCTGGTTAAGCAAAAAGAAGCATTTGTTTTCCTCTAAACAGGAAATTTGTCACACAGATTAGGTATTTCCTTGTTTTTATTGTAAATGATAGATATATAGTTCTATGGAAGAAGGAGGACAAAAGGCAAGTTTTCAAATATTTTGAGGAAGAAATTCCAAACTGGTGAACATTTGTTAATTCAGTAAACAGTGACACATTCAAGGTCAGTTGCCAAGCTAGGGATTCAGAAGTGAAGGAGCTCAACCTCATCTCAGCCCTCACGAAGCCTTTTAGTACATCAACACTAAACAACTTATCCTTCTTAGATGTGTTTCCATCTAAATAGAATGTTTGTTTTATAGAGTTTCTTAGTTCTTATATTTCTTGCCTAAGTCCACTCTCTTGCAAAATTTAAGCAATAAGCATTTTTTTCGCAGCAAGATTCCCTTGATTGTACACATAAGGGCTTCCTCATACTAAATTACAAGGTCCAATAAAACCAGTCTGTAGAACTATATCAGCTTTCACCAGTAGGTGCTCCCATACATTACTCTTGAAACCTGAGAAATAGCTTCTCAAGTTCAGATCACGTAAAGTGAGCCAGTTTTGCACAATGAAAAGCATCTCTCCTGTGTTAACACAAAACGCAGGTAACTATAGCAAAAAAGCTCTAAAAAGCGAAAAACAACCAAAAAATTTCCAGTAATTATAAAAATAAATAGACAAGGACTCCAGAATTAAACACATCTAAAATTATATATGCTTTATCTCAGTACTCATGTCCTAATGCAGGTGATATAGTGATTATTTACTTTATGTATTTTTATGTAATTTAGTATCTGTAAAATAGAAAAAATGCATCAAAAAACAATGAAATATTAATAATATTCACTTGGCTCTATCACTTAATTGTAATCTGTGTAAAAGAGGAGACAATCATATATCCAAAATATTATTTCATTTTACATATTAAGTATATTAAATTTAACAGTTAAAATATATTGGGTCTAGAGATTATGCAAATATATAAAGCTAGAAAAGTGTCCAAGAGCTCACACAGGGCTGAGGCAAAAGTGAAAGTGAAAGTGAAGTCACTCAGTCGTGTCCAACTCTTTGTGACCCCATGGACTGTAGCCTACCAGGCTCCTCTGTCCATGGGATTTTCCAGGCAATAGTACTGGAGTAGATTGCCAGAGGTCCTCTAATCATATGGTGTCTTATTGGGCAACTAATGGGACCTTTTGCAACACACAGATATTGGTAAAACAAGAGGAATAAAGACTGATGAAACAATAATCAACATCCCCTGATCAATATGGGAAAAATTTCCAAGATACACACAAGTGGGATTTAGATGAATGAGGTTAATGTAGATCCAAGCAGATATGTATATTTTCCTGCCATGTAATATACACACACATGCACATGGACACATACACACACTCCTTAGAAGTTTAATACAAAAACAGCACAACTTTTTTTTATTATTATAATAAAAAGATTTACTATCTTAGCCATTTTCAAATGTACTTCCCAGTAGTGTTAACTACATTCACATTGCTGGATTTTCTTCATGTTACGACATTTTATATCCTTGAAACAATAGCTCCTCTTTCTCCCTCCCCCTAACTAACCCCTGGTAAATATCATTCTACTTTCATGAATTTGCCAATGTTAAATATATCATTTAAGTAAAAATCACACAGAATTTGTCTTTTTTAAACACCTTATTTCATTTAGTATGACACCCTCAAGTTTCATCCATATTGCGGCACATGAAAGGATTTCCTTCCTTTTGAAGACTGAATAATATTCCATTGTATGTATATACCACACTTCGTTCATATTTTCATCTAACGAAGGAGTCAATTGCTTACTTCTCTTGGTTACTGTGCATAGTACTTCTATGAACTTGGGTGTGAANAGGACTCCAGAATTAAACACATCTAAAATTATATATGCTTTATCTCAGTACTCATGTCCTAATGCAGGTGATATAGTGATTATTTACTTTATGTATTTTTATGTAATTTAGTATCTGTAAAATAGAAAAAATGCATCAAAAAACAATGAAATATTAATAATATTCACTTGGCTCTATCACTTAATTGTAATCTGTATAAAAGAGGAGACAATCATATATCCAAAATATTATTTCATTTTACATATTAAGTATATTAAATTTAACAGTTAAAATATATTGGGTCTAGAGATTATGCAAATATATAAAGCTAGAAAAGTGTCCAAGAGCTCACACAGGGCTGAGGCAAAAGTGAAAGTGAAAGTGAAGTCACTCAGTCGTGTCCAACTCTTTGTGACCCCATGGACTGTAGCCTACCAGGCTCCTCTGTCCATGGGATTTTCCAGGCAATAGTACTGGAGTAGATTGCCAGAGGTCCTCTAATCATATGGTGTCTTATTGGGCAACTAATGGGACCTTTTGCAACACACAGATATTGGTAAAACAAGAGGAATAAAGACTGATGAAACAATAATCAACATCCCCTGATCAATATGGGAAAAATTTCCAAGATACACACAAGTGGGATTTAGATGAATGAGGTTAATGTAGATCCAAGCAGATATGTATATTTTCCTGCCATGTAATATACACACACATGCACATGGACACATACACACACTCCTTAGAAGTTTAATACAAAAACAGCACAACTTTTTTTTATTATTATAATAAAAAGATTTACTATCTTAGCCATTTTCAAATGTACTTCCCAGTAGTGTTAACTACATTCACATTGCTGGATTTTCTTCATGTTACGACATTTTATATCCTTGAAACAATAGCTCCTCTTTCTCCCTCCCCCTAACTAACCCCTGGTAAATATCATTCTACTTTCATGAATTTGCCAATGTTAAATATATCATTTAAGTAAAAATCACACAGAATTTGTCTTTTTTAAACACCTTATTTCATTTAGTATGACACCCTCAAGTTTCATCCATATTGCGGCACATGAAAGGATTTCCTTCCTTTTGAAGACTGAATAATATTCCATTGTATGTATATACCACACTTCGTTCATATTTTCATCTAACGAAGGAGTCAATTGCTTACTTCTCTTGGTTACTGTGCATAGTACTTCTATGAACTTGGGTGTGAAATATCTCAAGATCCTGCTTTCAAGTCTTTTGGATATATAGCTAGGAGTGAGATTGTTGTTTTATATGGTAATTCTGTTTTTAATTTTTGAGAAACCTCTATCATATATTCCATAGTGGCTGTACCCACTTACATTCCTGCCAATAATACACTGGGGTTTCCTTTTCTCCACTCCCTAATCAACACTTGCTATCACTTGTTTTTGGTAACAGTTATTCTAACAGATGTAAAGTTGGGTGTCATTTGTGATTTTGATTTGCATCTCTCTGATTATTAGTGATGCTGAGCATTTTTCCACATGCTTCTTGGTCATTTGTATACCTTCTTTGGAGAAATGTCTATTCAAATACTTTACCTGAAGAGTTTTTTAATTAGAACTTGTTTCAAGATGTTGAAGACCACAGTCTGTTTCTTCTACTTCCAAAAAGCTGCCTCCCCTACCCTTCCTCCATTCTTCTGCACCTAATTCCCTTGGCTGACCATGGTAGGTGTTTCCTTTTATTTCTTCTCTTATTCGTTTTCTTTTCTCAAACCCCAAATGTCTTTATTTCACCATCTTCATCTACCAAAACTCTAACTTTAAGGATGCCTTAAATTCTGTCCAGTTATACATAATTCTTTCTTTTTTAATACTTACAGAGCTCTTTATTGAAAATTCTGTCATCACATTTATCACATGCTTTTATTATTTATGTGTGTGCCTTTCTTCTTTATTCATTCAATCATTTGTTCATTTGTCACGTAATCTAAAATAACTCCCCAACCAGTTCCTGTCTATCACATCAGTCAGTTTTATTTATATAACTTATTTCTACATTTATTTGTTAGTTGTTTTGCTCTGTCTACTACATTTGCCCTCTTTAGACTGTAAACTCTGTGGACCAAGAAACTTTGCTTGTATTATTTACTGCAATATTCATAGTACCACAACTCAATGAACAGGAGTTTGAGCAAACTTCAGGAGACAGTGAAAGGCAGAGAAACCTGTTGCACTGCAGTCCTTGGGGTCACAAACACTTGGACACAACTGAATGGCTGAGCAACAACATAGTACCTATAACAATACATGGCAGGTGGGAGACATTTAAAAAGAATTTGTTCAGTAGGTTCATAAATGAATGAGTAAACAAATGAATAAAAATGGTGCAAAAGAACAAGTATATGAATGAAAGAATGAAAATGAGTGAAATCACTGAGAAAGATATGAAAAAAAGGGCACTCTCTCCTTCATACCCTTGTAAATTAAAC
>SJYW01032939.1:34965-62787 GCA_006410735.1 Raphicerus campestris
ATATATATATATATATATATATATATATATATATATACCTAGGAGTAGAATTGCTGGGTCATATGGTGAACTTATTTTTAACCATTTGAGAAAGAGCCAGGATGTTTCCAAAGAGGTTGTACAATTTTACATCCCCACCAGCAGTGTGTGAGGGTCCCAGTTTTCTCTGTGTGTGCTGTTGTGTCTGACTCTTTGCGACCTCTTTTACCCTCCACTATTTTCTGGAATTTCCTCAAATTCATGTCCATTGACAGTGACACTATCTAAGCATCTCATCCTCTGCCACCCTCCTACTCCTTTTGCCTTCAATCTTTCCCAGCATCAGGGTCTTTTCTAATGAGTCAGCTCTTCACATCTGGTGGCCAAAGTAGTGGAATTTCAGCATCAGTCCTTCCAATGAATATTTAGGGTTGATTTTCTTTAGGATCTAGTTGGATCTCCTTGCAGTTAAAGGGATTCTTGAGAGTCTTCTCCAGCACCACAATTCAAAAGCATCAATTCTTCAGTGCTTAGCCTTCTTTATGGTCCATCTCTCACATCCATACATGACTACTGGAAAAACCGTAGCTTAAAGTACAATTAATATTTACATATTTTGTATCCTATAATTTTGCTGAATTTATCTCTTAATTTCAACAGGATTTTATTGGATTCCTTAGAATTTTCTACATAAACAGATTTAACTTTTCCTTTCCAAATTAGATGCCTTTTCTTTTCCTTACCTATTTGCCCTGGTTGGAACCTCTAATTCAGTGTTGAATAGAAGTAGCAAGAATAGAGACATCTTTGTGTTCTTCCTGATTTTAGAAGAAAAAGTGTCCAGTCTTTCACCATTAACTATAATGTTAAGTGTAGTGTTTTTTGTGGAGTGCCTTTTTTTTTCAGTTAGAGGAAGTTCCCTTCCATTCCTAGTGTGTTGAGTGTTTTTCTCATGAAAAAATGTTGGATTTTGTCAAATGCTTTTTATGCATCTATTGAGATAATCATATGATCTTTGGTTTCCATTCTATCAATGTTGTATGTTACATTAATGGACATCGTCAGTTCAGTTCAGTTCAGAGTCTCAGTTGTGTCCAACTCTTTGCAACACCATGAACCACAGCACTCCAGGCCTCCCTGTCCATCACCAACTCCCAGAGTCCACCCAAACCCATGTCCATTGAGTCAGTGATGCCATCCAACCATCTCATCCTCTGTCATCCCCTTCTCCTCCTGCCCTCAATCTTTCCCAGCATCTGGGTCTTTCCAAATGAGTCAGCTCTCCGCATCAGATGGCCAAAGTATTGGAGTTTCAGCTTCAACATCAGCTCTTCCAATGAACACTCAGGACTGATCTCCTTTAGGATGGACTGGTTGGATCTCCTTGTAGTCTAAGGGACTCTGAAGAGTCTTCTCCAACACCACAGTTCAAAAGCATCTATTTTTCTGCACTCAACTTTCTTTATAATCCAACTCTTACATTCATACATGACCATTGGAAAAACCATAGCCTTGACTAGACAGACCTTTGTTGGCAAAGTAATGTCTCTGCTTCTTAATATGCTGCGTAGGTTGGTTGTAACTTTCCTTCTAAGAAGCGTGTTTTAATTTCATGGCTGCAGTCACCATCTGCAGGACATCATCATGTATTACATTAATGGATGATGTCATGTATTACATTAATTGATTTTCAGATGTTAAACCAACCCTGTATCCCTGAAACAAATCCTACTTGATCATGATGTATAAGTTATTCTGTATGTTATGGATTTGTTTTGCTAGCATACTGTTGAGAATTTTTGTACCCATATTAATAAGACACTGATCTCTAGTTTTCTTGGGATGTCTTTGTCTAGTTTTGGTTTTCTCATAGAATGAGTTGGGAAATATTCCCTCCTTATATTAGTCTGCCCGGCTTCCATAATAGGAGCCTCATCCTCGGTAGCTTTAACGTTTTATTTTCTCATAGTTCTGGATGTCAGCAGTCTGAGATCCAGCTGTCATCAGGGTTAGTTTCTAGTGGCCCACTCTTCCTGGCTAGTGGACAGCCACTTTCTCTGTGTCCTCACATTGCCTCTTCTCTGTGCGTGTATATGAAGAGGGAGACTCCCTCATGTCTCTTCCTCTTCTTGCCAGTACTTTCTTTTTAATCAGTACTATTGGTTTGAGGTCCTATCCTTAAGACCTTAATTAACCTCAGTTATCTCATTGTGGCCCCTCTTTCCGAGTCTAGTTCCCTGGGGCGGGGCTAGAGCTTCAATATATGAACATTTGAGGGGGACACAATTCAGTCCATAGATCTCCATTTTTACTTTTTGGAAGACTTTGTGAAGAACTGGTTTTAATTTTTCTTTAAATGCTTCATAGAGTTAATTTCTGAAGCCATTTAAGTCTGGGATTTCTTTGTTTTTTGATTACTATTTGATCTCTTTACTTGCTTTATGTCTATTCAGATTGTCTATTTCTGTCAGTTTGTCCATTTCTTCCAATATACCTAGTTTATTGGCAATAATTGTAATATTTTTAAATAATCCATTTTATTTCTTTGAGTTTGGTGTTAATGTCATCTCTTTCATTTCTGAGTCTAGTAATTTGAGTCTTCTCTCTTTTTTTCTTAGCCAGTCTAGCTAAAAAAGTTTGTCAATTCTATTGATCTTTTCAAAGAGCTAGGCTTTGGTTTCATGATTTTCTCTATTTTTTTGTTCTCTATTTAATTAATTTCTGCTTCAGTCTTTATTATTTTCTTCCTTGTACTTGCTTTAGGTTTGGTTTGCCCTCCTCTACCCCAGTATTTTATTGAGGATTTTTAAGGTTATTAATTTAAGATTTTTCTTTTTAAATATAAACAGATATAAATTTGCTCTAGGCACTACACTGCTTTAGCTGTATTCCATATGCAGTGGTTTTTATTTCTAGGCAAGCTCCATATGCATCCCCATATGTGAGAAGACCTGCTAGTTGCCCTAATTAAATCAAGTATTTATCTTTTAATACTTATATTGTGGGAGTAATCCATACTTGTTTACAGAAGAAGATATCTGGATCTCATGGCCCCAGATGTGCTTACTTATCGCCAGCCTTTGGTGGGGGGGGGTCCATTAGTTTTTCTTTTTTAAAGTGACTTTGGGGATGTCCATAACTCCGGGAGTTGGTGATGGACAGGGAGGCCTGGTGTGCTGCAATTCATGGGGTCGCAGAGTCAGACATGACTGAGCGACTGAACTGAACTGAATTGATATCTGTTTTTGTCAGGTGTGGTATTTGGATGGTTATTGATGGAGTTAGACAGATATGATCTTGTCTAGGGTCAAGAAGAAAAGGAATTGCTAGAATATTTTTCTTCCTATTTCTATCCCTATAATTCCTCTAGGCCTTGTCTTTTCAAACAAAACAAAACAAAACACCCCACACCATTTGTATAGCTCACAGACAGAGTTCAACAGGCTGTGAGCTTTAAGTGTAGAAAGTCCTGGTCTGCTTGGGTGAGGGAGCTGAGGAGGAGGTTGGCAGGCTCTTCAGGTCCTCTTCTCTCTCTGTACTTTGGATGGGCTCCTCCTCTCTTATCTGCACGGTTTGGGGAGGAGCACGGGGCCATCCAGATCACCGTTTATGTCCCTAGTTTGTTCGCCTTGGTGGAAGGTTAGTGCCCTCCTGTGTACTGGAACTGAAAGTGTGGGGAGGAGGCACCGTCACACCTGTACCGGAATGCAGGCCGAAGCTGTTTCTCCTGACTCTGGGACACCGTGACTCTGGCTTGATCTCTCCCAGGAATCTTGGGCCCGGTGAGGAAGGCAGTGGTTATGGGTGAAAGAAGAGGGAGCCAGGAGATTCCAACAAGCTGGCAGAGACTCCTGGAGGAGCAGAGCCATAGAGGGAGAAAGACCTTCGTTACACTTCATCAATAACCAAGATGATCCTGTTTTCCTTGGAACATGAAGGGTCACATGTCCTAATCCCTACTAAAGTCTGCTTTGTTGGTAAGGCAGGTGTCATTCTGCTGAGAGCTGAGCTACTTGGGTGTATGCCTTGAGGTCCAGTCCTCCTCTGTCATCCCCACACACAGTGGCACCCGTGCTGCTGGGGAAAGATTTTCCAAGTCTCAGCGCCTGGTAGCCTCTTGACTGCTCTCTAATCTCTGCTTCTCTGCTCTGCCTTCTTGCCTAGCAAAAACAGTCACCACTGAGGAGTGCCTGATGAACCCTGCGAGCATGAACCGCTACAGTGTGGACCCCTCCTCCCCCACCTTTAGCCACAGGAGCTCCCTGCCCACCTCCTCTTCGATGTACTGCAAACGGCAGAACTCTGGAGACGGCCACCTTGGGGGCAGCTCAGCCACCACTGTGGGTGGTCCCCGCACCAGCCCCATGTCCCCCGGAGGCCCCTTGGCACCTGGGCTGCGGCCTCCTGGCTCCAGCCCCAAGAGGAATGGGACCTCTCTTGAAGGAAACAGATGTGGTAATGTAACGCACGGGCTGGCTTCCCCATGACCTGACCTCCTCTCCCCTTGCCCTGAGACCACCGAGTATAGAGGGACTGGGGACTGTGGATATTTGAATGTGGGAACACAGGGAAATTAGATGTTTCCACAAATCCCTTGGTGGATTTTTGTTGTTCTTGAAGGCAACTGACTTCAACCTTTGACCACAAGCAAAAACAATGGTGTATGAGAGTAGGCTAAACTGTAGGAATAAGTAGAATCCAAAATGTACAGTGGCTCAGCTACAATAGGAGTTTTTATAGTTGGTGTGTGTATCACAATTCAGAGGTCCAGGATCATCCATTTTGTGGCTCTGCTGTCCCCTGTGGGCTCCGTGCCCCGTGCATCTAGCAGGTAGATTGGGTCGGTAACTGGCAATTTTCGGCCACTGCTGATTAGAAATGTTCCTTCCTTCTGCCTGTTTCCTCCTGTGGTGCTTTGTCTCCTCATCTCTCTTACTTTTCCCCTTCCATCTCACAGTAGGAGCCAAGCTCTTGGCTTCATGAGGTCTCTCACTCTAATTCGAATCCTCTGCAGCCCCAGAAAAGTGGTCTGTCTGAGGCATAGCCTAAATAGATATGTATTGAGCACCTACTATGGGCCAGACACTCTCCACACATTATGACTTTTATGAGTTATAAATGAGCTACCAGGGAAATATAAGGCATGTGAAGATCAAGAGGTCAGTCAAGCATTGAGCCAGGATTTGACTTCAGCTGGCTCCAAAGCTGGCTTTCAAAAACTATGCCTGGGATTTTCACATGCTCAGTGGGCCTCAGTGGGTCCCTCTGAAGTTCTAGGGGAAGGCTGGAGAGGATGGGAGCAGACAGGACTCAAACACCACCCTCTGTAACCAGGGCCTCTTCACATTTGCAGAGTGGGGTTCTTCATTTGTGTAGCTTGAACAGAGCTTATGCAGCTAAACACATGTGGAAACCATAGAGATAAACCATGCTAAATTGAGTGGCAGTAGATTAAAATAGGAGAGAAAATCCTACACATTTGTCACCTAGCAGCCAGCTTGGGTGCTGCCGCAGGCCCTCTGGAGGGCTATTAAGTTTTCCCCCTGCCCAAAGAAGTGCTGGGTATTGCTCTGAAATTGCATCCCAAATGAAAGCAGTCGGTATTAAAAAACCATATTTCTTTAAGAAGGTTTGACCCAAGTCCTAAAACTGGAAGGGACCTAGAAATGGATTTTCCCCCATGGTGCTAACCTTAATGGTTTAAACCTGCAGAAATCAGAAACTGGTATGAGACTGTGTGAGAAGGTAGGTATCAATGATGTGACAGACTTCTCAGTCCTCTCTGTCACGTGAATACTTACCCTAGACTACTACTACTGTCTTGATATATCGCCTCTGCCCATGGACTCAAGGGAGGTATTCATAGGACACATTTTCCTGTTTTTTTGCTGATACTCAGGTGAAAATCTGAGAGCTCACCTCTGTCTCTCATCCAAGATATAATCACTAAGAACTAGTAATATTAAGAGGTTTTGGATAACAGGAGATGCTGTAGAATTCCCAACTGCGAGTGCATCCAAGCTTCAGAACTGAAGTGACTTCAACATTGTTCTTACCTTACCACTTACATGCTTTCCACGGGTTTGAATTTGAGTCTATAGGGTACGGCCTTGGGTGGTGCATAGAGAATGATTCAGCCAGAAAAAGAAGAATGGGAACAGCACTCTATGTGGGGCAGGGGGTAAAGTGAGTGAAGGTGTATTAGGGCTTATTCATTCCGAGGAATGAGAAGAGTTTGTGCAGAAACATGGACGGAAATCATGCTGCGAAATTTGGGGTTCAAACCAAGCAGACTGGGCTTTCTTTACTCTGTGGAAATCAGACATTTCTGAACAGGGACATGAGATGGTGGCCACAGAACTCAGGAAGACGAATCTATTGGCTACTATGGAATTGACGTATAACAATAAGAAGACTAGCAGCTAACTTTGATTAATCCTTACTGTTTAATGCTTCACATTATCCCACTTAATCCTCACAGTGTGGTAGGTATTTGTTGAGGTAACTAAGACTCAGAGGGATTTTGTCAGTCCTGGCCAGCATATACTCATGGAGCACGATATGCTTGTCTAAGGTCTAAGGGTGGAGCTGTGAGCAAGACAGTTATGGGCCCCGTTCTCGGACAATCTTCAATTTCAGAGAGACAGATGGTTAACAAACAAAACCAAGGGGCCCTTTTTGGAAGCCGATGGGCTTCCCCTCAGGATGCTTGTTGTCAGGCTCCAGCCCAAAGCCACAGAATCACATGATTCTTACAATACTCTCGAGAAACAGGATGAAGAACCTGAAGCCCATGAAGAATAAGATGATCAGGTCCAGGAAGGGGTTGGAAACCTGGCCACCAGCTCTCATTCACTGCGCTTTGCACACAGACACGCTGATAAGACTTCAGAGGTGTGAGAATGTAGTGCCTTCGTGTTGCCCAGGACAGGCTATGGTTTGAGGGGACCTTGGTGATCCTTCCCAACTCCTCATTTCCCAGCAGAGAAGCACAGAGACACTCGCATGGTGGTGGGTGGAGGGGCTTCTGACTCCTGGCCCATTGATCCTTCTCTTCTTTCATCAGCTTCTATCATGAGTTAAAAAGTGTCTTCTGGATTAGGAGTGAGCAAAAGGAAATTATGCGTGTGCTTGTGAGCCTGTGTGAGACAGAGTGATACAAAGGCAGCCACANCCAGGACAGGCTATGGTTTGAGGGGACCTTGGTGATCCTTCCCAACTCCTCATTTCCCAGCAGAGAAGCACAGAGACACTTGCATGGTGGTGGGTGGAGGGGTTTCTGACTCCTGGCCCATTGATCCTCTTCTTTCATCAGCTTCTATCATGAGTTAAAAAGTGTCTTCTGGATTAGGAGTGAGCAAAAGGAAATTATACGTGTGCTTGTGAGCCTGTGTGAGAGAGTGATACAAAGGCAGCCACAGGCAGACCGGGCTGTGAAGGTGTCCGAAATTACTTTAGATGGATTCACAGTCTTCCGTTCCTGGTGGGTGTGAATTCATTAGAAAGAGCCACCACTGTCTTCATCCTGCATCCATTCACAGCTGGGTTTCACTCTGCACATGTCTCCAGCAGCACCCAGGGAACAGACCTGACCGTGCACCAAGTTCTCCACACTGGAGAATGCCCCCCTTTCACAAGGGCAATCGGCGAGTGCTTTGCACGCTCTGTTCTTTTAGGAACAAGATTTTTTTCACATCCATCATGTCTGACCACTGTGCAGTCACATCTGCCTAGCCTGGCTATGTCAGCCCAAACCCATGTGTCTTTCTGACAGCCTGCAGCAGCTGGAGGGACTGTGTGGTTATTATCTTTGTGTGAGCATGGCAGAGGCTGGAAAGCTCCCTCTCCCTCCTAGAGCTAGTTCGCTTTGGATCCAGAGCTGGTCTCTAGGTGTGACAGCTTCCTGCTCCTCTCTGTCTTGCGTGATTCTAAAGCCCCTCAGAGAGGAAACATGAAAATGCCCACAGCTAGGACCAGGTGCCAGGAGCAGAGCCCCTTTTCCCTCCACACTCATTGCCGGGAAAGCTTCACCCCAAAGACAAGCCAGACCCCTTGCTCAACCCCACGGCTGTGGCTCACGGAGAGAGCCTTTCCCTGGCCTTGATCAGAGGACCTTAGGCTCCCATGGATGGTGTTGTGAGTCAGTCTGGTGTTTTTCCTTCCTGTCAAACATGGGAAATTAGATTTGACCTCTGCTCTGATCACTCTAAAAATCTTTCTTGGCACTGAAGGCTTCCCGCCTTTGTAATCAGAGCATCTATTATCACCCTGATTACTGCCGACACTCCGATGGGGCAGGCTCCAAAGGCAAATGCGATTTCCGTGGTTCCTCCTCCCCTTGTTGAATGCAGATGTCCTTAAATGCAATGAAATCGTCTCTAATAAGCATGCATCCACATTCAGATAGCCCCGGGGTGCATTAACAGTTTCCTGGCAAATGCACCCCCCACCTTATGCCAGATCACCTAAGGGGACCCTTCCAGGTCTAACAAGGAAAAGGCAGGGAAAATCTCAAAGAAAATCCAATTCTCAACCAAACCATTGTATTGAGGATAGACAGCAATGTGATAATGTACTTTTCTCAGCACCAGTGCAGAGCTGTGCCCTTCTCAAGCACATTGAAAAGAGGAGGAAAAGAGAGACAGCAGAAAACCGCTACATCCTGAGATTAAAGAACATAAATGGAAAGGAAGTCTTCTCAACTATGAACTTAGAATTACTCTGTAGGGAAGCTGCCTCATTGTTCAGAGCCTGAAAATGAGATTAAGAAATATACACACAAAGCTTTTGTGTAAATTACTAACACTGTTTTTGTGAAGTGTATTGATCTGTTTTACATTCATTGAACCCACATTACAAATATATTTGCTTGGAGCCATGGAGGAGTCAACAATTATAAACCCTGTAATGAGACGATTCTGGGCTTCCCAGGTGGCACTAGTGGTAACGAACCTGCCTGCCAATGCAGGAGACATAAGAGACACGGGTTTGATCCCTGAGTTGGGAAGATCCTCTGGAGGAGGGCATGGCCACCCACTCTAGTATTCTTGCCTGGAGAATCCCGTGGACAGAGGAGTTTGGCTGGCTACCGTCCAGGGTTGCAAAGAGGCAGACACGACTGAAGTGACTTAGCATGCACGCACATAATGAAAGGATTACATTTTTCACCAAACTCTTAGCCCAGGACCTGGTACAGAAGAGATGCTCATTAGGTGTCTGTAGATGACTAGGGGGAAGATGAAAAAGATCATCCTCAAGAATTTAAAAGACAACTGGAGGTTACAGGCAAGCCCATGCATAATGGTAATACTAAGCAGAATGTAGACAGCATCTTTAAGAGAAGAACAAAGATTTGGGGGTTAAAAGTAGAGGAAGGTGACTTCCAGATGGCAGGACATGGAAATGCTGCCTGTGAAGGGGTCTACCTGGGCTTTGATGGCTAGTAGAACTTCTTTGGAAAGGAGGAAGGATAAACACCTTAAGAAGAGGTGGCAAGAATACACAGGAGAACTGTACAAAAAAGATCTTCATGACCCACACAACCACAATGGTGTTATCACCTAGAGCCAGATATCCTGGAATGCAAAGTTGAGTGGGCCTTGGAAAGCATTACTACAGAGCTAGTGGAGTTGATGGAATTCTAGCTGAGTTGTTTCAAATCCTAAAAGATGACGCTGTGAAAGTGCGACACTCAGTATGCCAGCAAATTTGGAAAACTCAACAGCGGCCACAGGACTGGAAAAGGTCAGTTTTCATTCCAATCTCAAAGAAGGGCAATGCCAAAAATGTTCAAACGACCACACAATTGTACTCATTTCACATGCTAGCAAGGTTGTGCTCAATATCCTTCAAGCTAGGCTTCAACAGCACGTGAACCAAGAATTTCCTGATGTACAAGCTGGATTTAGAAAAGGCAGAGGAACCAGAGATCAAATTGCCAACATCCGTTGGATCATAGAAAAAGCGAGAGAATTTCAGAAAAACATCTGCTTCATTGACTACACTAAAGCCTTTGACTGTGTGGATCACAACAAACTGTGGAGCATTCTTAAAAAGATGCGACTATCAGACCACCTTACCTGCCTCCTGAGAAACCTGTATGCAGGTCAAGAAGCAGCAGTTAGAACCGTACATGTAAAAACAAACTGGTTCAAGATTGGGAAACGACTACACCAAGGCTGTATATTGTCACCCTGCTTATTTAACTTATATACAGAGAACATCATGTGAAATGCCAGGCTGGATGAATCCCATTGCTGTAATCAGCAGGGATGGAAGAGAGGAGATCCCTGTGAGAGGCATCCTTCTAAAAGCTTCAGAATAATTAAATTCGAGGAGCAGATAAAGGACAGGAGAGATCACTGAGGTTTCAGAAGCATGAAGAGGAGGAGATGCTGCTTCTAGGGAAAGAGGATGGATTAGTTTGGGACATTAAAAAAAAAAACACCACCCCCAAATATTGCCTAAATACTGACTCCCTACTCTCTTCCTCCTTCACTGATCCTGCACATTTTAATCTGCCCTGGGGGAAAAGCATTTATGCCATAATGCAACTCATGTCCCTGACCAGCGTGGACCAGGCACAGGACCAGGCTCCTGTTGTCCAGGAACCTCATCTAGTGGGGAGGTTGGAGTGAGTGCTTCGGCAGAACTGAGGGCTGGGGAGGTGCTCAGTGTGGGCGCAGGATACAGACCTCTTACAGACAGGGCTTCCAAGACCACAGCAGTAGAGACCCAGGACAAGCACCGAAATGCGCCCTCCATTCTGCCATGTCATCTCAGGGTGATGCCAGTGAAGTCACACAGGACCTGATGTCATTTTGGCATCACAGCACTCCAGAGCCTATCATAATAAAGCATTCTCTGACCACCAAGGCCTGGGTCACAGGAGGTCCGGGGCCCACGGAGACAAGTGGTCAGGAGGGGTCTTTGAAGTCTAACATGGGCCAGCATTTCCACTGCTGGAGGAGATCCCTCTTCTAGCGCTCTCCTCTGTATAGATGAGGGGGTGCAGGGCTGCCTCTGTGAGCCACCTCCGGTGCACTTCCAGCCTCACTTGGTCACAGGAGATCACTCAGGCCACCTTGGACTCAAGGACCAGGCAAGGGGGCAGGCGGCACCAGGTGGGCATCGAGCCCAAGCCCGCAGCCTCACGACCTCCCTCTCTGTGCTCTCCCCTCCAGCCTCAAACCCTTCTCCGGACAGGCAGGATGCCCGGCGGCCAAGGAGCAGGAACCCTTCCAGCTGGTCGGTGGAGGATGTGGTCTGGTTCCTGAAAGACGCAGACCCGCAGGCTCTGGGGCCCCATGTGGAGCTCTTCCGGAAGCATGTATGCACCGTGGTGGGCCTTGGGGGTGGGGTTCAGGGAGCTGTGGGGTTAGGGAGCGTCTGCACTACACCCTGGGGTCTCCACTCAAGGGAGGCCAGATGGGACCATAGGTTTCTCAGAGCAGAACAGCCACTTAGTCTTGTACTGAAGGCACGTTTGTCCCATCTTTTCCCTCACTTGGTCTTTATCGGGACCTGTTTTCTCATCCGTCTATTTGTCTGTGCATTCAGCAAACATTGGTAACACACCTACAACATGCCAGCAAACTAACAGTGCCTATTCTTAAGCTGCTTTGAGGATTAAATGAAAAAATGCACAATGCCTGGCTTGAAGATGGCCTTTGGTTAGCAGGCATTGGTATCATTATTTAGGAGATTCTAAAATATATAAAGATGGTAAATTTTTTTCACTGGTAATAATTAGTATTTTATCTGCCAAGCTTTCTGTGTCATGGTTACAATTGTTGCCATAACCAGTTACCACAAATGTGGTAACTTAAAATGACAGAAATTTATTATCTTACAATTCAGTGGGTCAGAAGTCTGACAGGGGTCTCTCTGAGAGAAGACCATGGTGTTGGTGGGGCTGACATCTTCCTGGAAGCTTTAGAAAGAATTCATTTCCTTGCCTTTTCAGCATTGAGATCCACCTTCATTCTTGGCTCCTACCTTCCCATCCTCATCCTTGGAGCCAGCAACATCAAGCTGAGTCCTTCTCAAGCTGCCAGCTCTTTGGTTCTTTATTCTGATTTCTTCCTCCACTTCTGAGGACCCTGTGATTGTATTGTCTCCCTCCCTCCCCGATAATCCAGGACACTCTTCCTATTTTAAATGCACCTGGTTAGTAGCTTAATTCCATCTGCAGCCTTAATTCCCCTTTGCCAGGTAACCTACCATATTCACAGGTTTCAGGGACTAGGACGTAGACATCTCATGTGAAGGAGAGGGAGCATTCTTCTGTCTACCAGCGTTACCATTTTTTTTTCCTCCTTGTCTTTTATTTTATTTGAAATGAAGATCACTCTGTCTACCAGCGTTACCATTTTTTTTTTCCTCGTCTTTTAATTTATTTGAAATGAAGATCACAAAAATCATACACTCAGGCCTGGAGAGGATTGTCGTCTAACCCAACACTCATATTTTATTAGGGATATATTTGACCTCAGCTAACAGTGAGGCCTTGAGGGCAGGGACCCCAGAGGGATGTTGTTTAGACAGATCTGAGTGGGAGGAGTCAGCAGAAGTCTAGGCAGTGGGTAAAGAGAGAACATTAGGCAATGAGGCCCCTGGGAAGGCTCACAGATGAGCTTTGCCTTGCTACCAAGGACATGGAGTGTGAGTGACACAGGGTAGGTAGGTGCTTCTCTGGCTGAATGGCTGGCTGGTTAGAGGAACGGGAGGCGCTGATAACACTTGACGTTATGTGAGTCCAGTACGTGCCTCCTCTCCCCACCCGAGCACCTAAAATCTCCACCCTCTCTCTCTAGTGATCTGAAAGTAGCACTGTAGATGAAGGAGGAAACCCAGCCTTACAAAGTTTTTGAATTCAACATGCAGTCTGGATGGGTTACCATTGTCAGAGACAAATGGGAGCAATTTCAGGATCTCAAAGGATTGGCTTTCCCTTAGTACGGGTTTGTGCTAAACCCTCGGATGAAGCAGGGGCATTTTCTAGTTGTGTGCCACCTAGTATTATTGACAGGGTCAAAAAGCACCTGAAGTCCCTTCTAGATTGTCATTAGCAATTTGATAATCAGCTGAAAGCTGGTGGGCTTACCAAGAAAAGAAACCAGCAATCAGGATGATGAATGGAAGTCAGGCCCTTAACCGGCGCCTGGAATGGAAAGGGAACCACTAGTTTCAGGGTCTCGCGAGATGATACTTTGTCTTAGTTCAGGCTACTGTAACAAAGTACCGGGGACTGAGTGGTTTATGAGCAACGGCGATTCGTTTCTCGGTTCTAGAGGCTGGAAGTCCGAGGTTGGGTCGCCATCAAGGCTGGCTTTCAGTGAGAGACCTTTCAGGTTTTGGACTTCTCATTTCGCGAGGACACTAATCCCATTCAAGAGGGCTCCACCCTCCTGGCCTATGTACTTCCCAAACTCACACCTCCAAATACCATTGCTTGAGGGTTAGGATTTCAACATATGAACTTGGGGAGCAGGTGGGCAGGACACATTCAGTCCATTGAAGCTTTCTCACTCCTACAGCCCTAGATTGAATAAAGAGGTAGATATATGCATGGTATTGGGATTATGGCTGGGATTAGGTTAGATTCCTTCTATCAGGAGGGAGCAGTAATATGAAAGATCCAGTGGATCATGACCCCAGGGAGAATGTGGCACAAGGAGCACGTAGTATTTGTGGGATTTCATTTATTTTTTCAAGATACTGCTGTGGCACCAGGAGAATATACATCTAAGTAAATCCATATTCCCTTACCTTATTTCCTGACCACAATCTAACCGTGGCCACTATTTGATTACTTTGACCACCTTCTGGGTTTTCTCTTTTCTCATCCTGTTCCACCAGGAGATTGATGGCAATGCCCTCTTGTTGCTGAAGAGTGACATGATCATGAAATACTTGGGCCTGAAGCTGGGGCCTGCACTGAAACTCTGCTACCATATTGATAAACTGAAGCAGGACAAGTTCTGAAGGTGTTTAAAAGATACAAGCAAAGTCCAGACAGCAGAACCTCCAGACCATCTGCCTTAACAACACCACCATCACAAGGACTCTCTTCTGAAAAAGAACCATCACAAAGACTTGGTCTTTTTTTTTTTTTTTAATAAAACTCATGTTCTTGACCTTTTAAAAAATTCAACATGGCCCTTTTGAAAGGTTCCTCTGTTTTAACGATTTGCCAAAAAATTACCCCAAAAAGGCCCATTATCTTTAACATTTCTAGTTGGTTGGTTGCTCTTAGGGTAGGTCCTGTTTTTATAATGAGAGTTTGGGGAACTGAAGGCTATCACCCAAGGAGGACCTTGGAGATTTCCAAGCATGTGTAAAGAACATTTGTCTCTGCAGACTCTGTGGGGATGCCCACCACAGCAGCCCCTCGTCTTTAACTGTGACCTGGAGACCTATCATTGTCAGTCTTGCTTGATTCAGCTCTGGTAGCTGTCTTCTGAGGGTAAATGCCTCACCTTGCACTCTCCGGAAAACTTGAATTCTTTTACTCTCTGAAAGAGAAGCAGCAGCAAAAAAATATTTTCTATTCCTAGTTATCTGAAGTACTGTGTTTCCCCACTAGGGGGCAGACTGCCAATGTAATTTCAGGACCCTCACTGCAGCAGCCTGATATTCAGTACCCAGTGGATGAATTAGGGTTTCTGGGAACAAGATCTAGCCTACACAGACACAGAGAATTTATTCCACAGTCAGCACCACAGATTGCAATGTGGGAAGAAACCATCTTCTAGAAGGTTCTTGTTCATAACCAGTCATTATCGACTGACTGAGATGCACAAGCAGCAAAGGCAAAAATTTGGAAGCACGTTCTTCCCAGACGGGGCATTGGAGTCCCTTCCCTTCCAGAATCCTTACTGAGGTGTCAATGTATTGGCGTACCAGAGACTCTTAGTGACATTTAGCCACAGCATTTCTTTCAAAAAGAAAAAAGATATCTCAGCTAAGCTTTGAAATTGGAAGGTGTTGATTTCTACTACACTGTGGGATTATATAGTTGTATCTGTGGCTAATTTTAATAATAATAGCATGTACACAGACATGGTATTATTGGGTTTAATTCAATTTACAAATCGGTTTTCCTTTCTCACTCTGGAATAATAGAAAAAAATTGATTTCTCCCCCTTTGCAGCTGTGTCCAGGGAAGGGCAATGAATCCACAATTTACTAGGCAGAAAGGGAACCGTATCTCCATTCTTATCTTTTCCTTTCTCTCTTTTCCTTGCTCCTTTTTCCTTCCTCTCTCACTGAATGGGAAGCATATCTTCAAAATGAATTCACCTTTGCCGTGGGCATATCCCCTTCTGTAAAAAACAAAAAAGAAAAAGAAACCCATATTGTTGGACATGAGGAGATGAATCCTAGACTTTGTGTTCCCTGGGAGGGGGAGGATCAACAATAACTCCAGACTTCCCTTGGCCCAAAGATCAGAAAAGGCACACCGTCCTCAGGATGCAACCTGGACAGGTATCTGTCCGGTGAGAAGAGCAGGAGGTGAGTGCAGCCTCTCACCCCTCTGCTAGGCTCAGTGGTAAAGAACCCAGCTGCCAATGCAGGAGATACGGGTTCGATCCCTGGGTCGGAAGATCCTCTAGCGAAGGAAATGGCNCTAGAAATCAAACTTGTTTGCTTCCCCAGAAACTGAAAGTATCTCTGCTCAAATGTGAAAGAGTTGGAGAACTTTGATTTCTTTCATTCTCCACTGTTTACTAAGTCACAGTACTTAATTTTCTGTCATCTTCCAGCTTTATCTTGGATCACAGGAGGATTTTTAAAAAATGAGCTCTTCTTATCTCATCCTCCAGATCTTTTGAAATAGCAGTTGCTTATATAGTGTATATTTTCATTTTATAATTACTGGTTGATTAGATTATTTCTCTCCTGTATATACATAAAATAATTTTATTAATACAGATTTTATACTAAAAGTACATTCATAAATAAATTGACTTTTTATTCTATGCACACAAAAACTAAATAAATAGATGAAATAAAATCATTTCATCATAATTGTATTCTGTTGCAAATTTTTCTCCACACTGACAGTGAAACTTTTTTAAATTAAATTTAATTTTTTAATTTTTAAATTTAAATTTATTTAATTGGAGGCTAATTATTTTACAATATTTTATTGGTTTTGCCATACATCAACATGAATCCACCATGGGTGTACACGTGTTCCCAATCCTGAACCCCCTCCCACCTCCCTCCCCATACCATCCCTCTGGGTCATCCCAGTGCACCAACCCCATTAAAACTTTTAAGGTCGGTTGTAACATCACGAAGCATCATGAGGCTAAAAGTTTTGTGTTTTATTACTATGCTAGGTTGTGATTATCTGACAAGGCTCTAGGTAAATAATGAGGAATTCTGAGTAAGTGGAAATCTATGTGTACTAAACTCTCGAGATTGAATGATGATGACTGAAATGTTGTGCCTTTTGTTTGGTAAGTTGAGGGGTTTTTATTTAGATTCTTTCTTTCAACTCAGCCTTAGTTAATTTCACATTTCCACCTCCTTATTCTATGTCTGGACCTCAGTATGACAACACAGGGGACCCTCTGCCCTCTCCACCTGGGAGACTGGCTGCAGCCACTCACTTTCTCTGGTGAAGTTCTATTTTTAATGAAGTTGCAAATAGGCCATCCCCGCATCTCAGTAAGAGAGAAACAGGGTTGACTCCATCCTTTTCTCTACCTAGATGGTCTCTCCTCCTTTCTAATTAAAGATTGTGAAAGGGTGCATTTACATGGATATTCACATGAGTGCTTGTGACTGAGTTTGTAAATTTGAGGCAAAGATCATCCAGCATTTGCTGGATGATGGAAGTTTTTGCAGCATTTGCTTGTGCCGAGCCATGTGCGCAAGAAGGGCCTGGTGAGTGTGATGCAGATACTCTAATTACTTGAAAATCCACTGTGCTTTTACTTTTTATGGTTAGAAGTTAATTCTGGAACATTACTCAACTCACTGCTTTATTTAGAAGTGTGCAAGGAATGCAGAGCTTCGATTAGGAAATGGTGTCTTAGAATCTGACTTTTTTATTTTTAAAATACTATGGATCTAAATTTGCAGACCAGAAATCAGTGAATGGAACTCATTGTAATGGTGAGCAGTATTTACAGTAGACAGAGCAGCAGACCCTATCACCTGGGGAAACAGCGGCTCCTCAATTTTTGCTCTTTGCGGGCATGATGCAATCAGTGTTTCCTGACATTGGGACAATCCTCTCACCTCAAAGTGTTCCTGTGTAATTGTGTCACATGATGGGAAATTGTAATAGGCAATTTTGTTCTGTAATTCCGTTTGCAAAGCATGCAAACATAAGATAACTAGGTTAAATGCAATAAGCATTACACTAAGGTACAAAAACATGTGGGAAGAAAAGACGCTGTGTCCATAACTTAGAAAGAACATGAATTTTATTCCTCATGTGCCTCAAAGTGTAGATCTTATTAAAGTTATTTATCCTCTAGTTTAATTTCATCACATATTGTCCATACAGACACATTATCTGTGTATGAACATACATGGTTTTTTACTGCACATATTTATAGTTTTTCTCCTACTTGTAATATGCAGGCTCCAATGAACCACATTCAGGAGTGAGTTGATGTGCTTATTTGTTACAGTGTACAGTGCAAATGGACTATTAACAAATAGACTGTTATGTAGGACACCATATGAAAATGTGCTTTAAAATTTTCAAAACCTTTTGTTTATCTGTAACTTTTTGCCTTTGACAATTCTTTCATTATTTAGAGGTCTGTTTTTAATATATTCCCTTAAATGGTCACTACAGGTACACAATAGATATGTACAGTTTCATTACATAAACACTACTGGCCTTAATGATTTTAATATTTTCAGGTGCTTTTTTTCTCCCATTTTTGATGCAGTTTTTTTTTTTTTTTTCTAGCACATTGTATCATTGACCTGGGACTGATTCAATAAAATTTCTAAATCCTAAGATTCCAAGACAATGACAATGCAGTATTTTCTGTTCATGCTGTAAAAAGTATTTCTGTATTTTTAATAAAGAATGGAATTTCTATGAGCCTCTGTATATTTTATCTGATCAACTTTTTAATGTTCATTATTATTACATTAGGACTAGTTCCTGTAAGTGGCTAACAAAGAAAAGTCTTTCAGATGAAGGTTGTTGACAGCCAAGACCCCAAAGGCCTGATTCACAGCTGTCTGGAAAGCCACTCCCACCAGCTGCCTGAGGCCCAGCCCCACAACCTCGCAGGAGGGACTTGTTACAGGAGCCTGGGGGTCTCTGCCGAGTACACTTCATATCTCCCCGACCTTCCAATTTCAGTTCATGACTACAACGGGGCAGCCCCTGGGCAGGGAAGGAAAACTCAATCTGGTCAGAGCCTCAAAGTGAAGATTCCCCAGGGGTCATCTTAGACCAGGATCTTCTTCAAGGTCAGTAATCAGGAACAAGAGGGGTGCCTCCTGTGACAGTCGGGAAGATTAAAATTGCAATGCTTGGACAGCTCCTCAAACAGTGTCCTTTGAATCTGGAATCCTTGTTCCAGGCTGTTTACTCCCATTGGTTGTAGCTGTTTGGGGATCATGGCTCCTCCTGGTTTTTGATCCATCCCTCACCCTGAGTGGCCAGTTCCCTGCCCAGAGGCCTCCCACCCATACCTGGCGCTTTGCAGTAATCCTTGACAAGGGCAACATGGTTCTCAATGAAACAATCCAGGATGAGGAATCCTCTCAAGTCAGTGTTCTCTAGCCTGATAAAGCCAGAAAGAAAGGTTTGGGGACAGCTCTTGGGAAGGTTGGGGTGCAAACCTCCATAGCCTTCACCCACTATCTGCCATGGGTTTGCTTAAAACTTAATAGCCTCTGAAAATATTAACCTTACTATTTGTCCTGCCTTGAACACAACCATTTTCAAACTCATTTCTCCCCTCTCTCCTCCAATCCAGGACCAAGCTAGGTGGCCTTTCTCACATGTCCATGAGCCCCTGAGCCACCCCAAGAAAACCCAGGCATCCAGGTCCTAAGGATCCCTTCCCCAACCCTGCTCTTCCCCAATTGTTAGACAAAAGCTCTGAAAACCCACCTTCCATGACTAGCTTTTTCTTATTTTGTACTAACTGTAGTATCCTAATTATAAACTGTCTGTGTGGAGAAGAAATTCTGAAATAAATGCTATATGCTTTTCTGTCAAATCAGAACACAGATTTGACCAGCTGAACACTTCCAGACCTGGAAAGCAAGGAGGGAACTTCACGATGGAGGGATGCATCTTGCCTGGGATTTTAGCAGCTACATGGTGTGCAGACATCACTGCAGGGCAGGATCAGTGTAGCAGGTGTGCATGGTCAGGTCTGAAGCTGGCGTGTCAGCGTGTAAACCCCTGAATGCATCTACATGCGTGCACAGCCCCGGCCTCATTCTCTGTTTCTTAAGGGCCAGAAGATATAGTTAGTGAAAAAAATTAATCAGTAGTCAATCTAAGGAAGAAATGGAAAATTTTTATCCAAGCCAACCTGAGTATTACAATCCAGGAAGCTCTGAACACCGGTCTGTCCATTAGAGGTCAAAACAGTACGTTTTTGATACAAAAGGTTATGCATCCAATGACATTCTGACAGATTACACAATCCAGAGCTGCAGATACAAAGCAGGCAGTGGGTCGTCACAGCCCTTTAGGAAATGAAGAAGGAATGTCATCCCCTAAGGAGGTCCGGGTGACGCAGATGCACAAACACACCTAAACAGGGAGGAGGAGACCCACGCAGGCAGAGAAATATTATTTAAATTTTTGTCTTGCCATAAAAGATGGATTTTATTTCATCAGTAGATTGGACCAGAAGCCACCCCAGCCTGGGTTTTAGTTTTGCCTTTCCCACCGACCAGCTGCGGATGTTGTGGAAATGACTTCAACTTTCCAGACCCCAAGGGTGTTAGACTAGCCAAGGTCCACGTTCCCACTCTCACCCTGACCACTCCAGCCACCCTGAGCCTGCGGCTTGGTCATAGAAAGGCCATGTGCACCTAGATTCTCCTGTCAAGATCTTGAGAGTCCTGAGCTGGTGGGAAACCCGTGGGGCCCTGTAGAGAAGAGAGGAGTTTAATTAGCTGGGACCAAGATGACCATCTATGTCAGGGTCTCTCCTTAAGGATCGACAAGGGGAAGTTATTCTTAAGAACAGAATGGAGTTGATTTTTCTCAGACAAGTAACCAGAAAAGAGAATTTCCTGTACATCATGTGAATCATGGTGATTCACATAGTGAGAGAGATATTGCTCCCCTGTAGGAAGGTAAAGTACCATCACACTGAGGGCACACAGCTTGCCTTCTGATGGCTAAGAACTTCCATTCATTTTAGTGCTCAATGAACTTGCACATTTTCCAATTACCCCTTTCATTAAAAAAATCATTTTTAAAGGAAAATTGCTTTTCTCCTTGAACTCTTCACCAAGGCTGATTCAAAAATCCATCTAGGAGTAGCCGGTAACTTATTGTTAACCTATTAGTGGAAGCAAAAAAAAAAAAAAAATCTATTGAGAGGTAAGGGCTATTTAAATATTTCTGTAAAATCCCCTGGGATTGGGAGGTGAAGAAGTGGATCTGACAGTAGCTCTGTTGCCGGTTTCAGACTAACAGGTTTGGCAAGGATGTTTTGTTAGCAGCAGTTAATCAGCGAATCCCATTACTTAATAAGGTTATCACTTAGCAAAAGCTGCAAATTACAGTTTCTTTCTCTCCAGGCTGAAGATAACATCCTTGAAATTTTGTATCTACAAGTAGTATCTTGTTAGCAGAAATGGGGTAAACAGAAGCACATTGAAAATGCTATTTGTGTGCAAATCAGACTGATGCTTTCATCCAAATATTTTATAGCTAGCCTGCCTTCTCACCCATTGTTTGGTGCTGGTGTGGAGTGTAAATCAGAAAGAGGTAGGAAGCAGCTCCTTTGTTCACCATCAGCTGAAGGAAACACACTCTCGTGTCCACTGAGAGTAAATTCACAGGCTTGTAAAAGCCTAAGTCAATGCCATTTCTAGGTCCCAGCCTTGAAGGAGACTTTCCAGTGATTTAGTGATCCAGGAGAGTCACTTGGCCTCAACAAAACCACCTCCATTAAACTCCCCTCAGCTCTCACTTCCAGGGCTCTGAGCTCCGTCTCCCTGTCTCCTCATACCTCCCCACCCTTGGCTCTTGCTGATGTATAAATCCCAGAGCCTCATCTGCCAAATTTCCTCTGCGTGCATTCATACAGGCTCACCCATCCCTTTCCCCACCGGCCTGGGGAAGGCCCTGGTGCTAAACACGTTGGCTTCTGCTTTGACCGCCTACCAAGATGGCGTCACATCCCCTGTGGATCGGGAGGCGGGGTCCTGGCGAGTGTGTCCTCCAGCTGTTGGGAGGCACTGTGGGATGGAGAGATGGAGGCAAGGGGAGCCGTTTCCTCCGTGCAAAATGCAGGGCGGGAGCTGCTGCCGAACAGGCAGTGGAGACCTTACAGCCTCGTCTCCAGAGGGGCACGGCTGTGTCTCAGCCCCTCCCCGACACTCACAGATGCAACCCAGCCGACCTGCTATGCCCTCGCCACACTGCTCCACTTTCCAGTTCAGCTATTTTGTTTGGTTGGTTTTTTTCCTTTTGGCTCAAAAAGCTCCAGAGGGTATGAATTTGAGAATTCTTCTGGGGCGTGGTGTGTGTGTGTGTGTGTGTGTGTGTGTGTGTGTGTGTGTGTGTGGTGTGTTATGTTTACACATGGAGGCTCTCCGCCTCCTTCCATCGTGGATGACGTTCCCTCCCACCCTTTCTCCGTTCACCCCCCCTCCCCACGCACCCTCTGTTCCCAGCATTTCTTGGCGCTGTATGTGATTTCCCCTGGGAGGGACTTTGTGTTTTCTGGCTGAATGACTCTTGACACATCTCCAGTCCAACACTTCCGCCTTTTGGTCGCACCTCTGCATCCGTCCCCCTCTTGGCTCTCGGAGCATTTTTTCTCGGAGTTCTGTTTCCTCCTCTGCCCCCTCTTTCCCCACCCCAGCAAGACCATCTCTGTGCAAGTCTCACTGCCTTGCATTTTCCACCCTCAAACACTCTTCCAAGGGCCTCAGTGGCTTGTGAAAATTCCTTCCAAACTTGTCTCCTGGAAACAGGACGGCAGATAAAAGATTTCTTCATTAAAATTAGACACTTTGGAGAGGCATCCAGTAAAAGCTCTGAGAGCCCCCCGTGGGCCTCCATCTGCGTAGAGCTGGAGAGGGGGGCTGGGCTTTGGGAAAGGCCAGAACCAAGCGCTCTGGGCTTCTCCCCCTCCCCTTTTACTGACACAGAACCCCCTCTCTCCCCGGACAGGGAGGATTTGAGCCCCATGGGGTGTCGCCTCGCTTCCTACCCATTGCTCGCATTCTGACTGCTGCTGAAATCGCTCTTTTGTGAGGTGCCCTGAGGGCCCCATGACCCATGGTTCTCAGAGAACTGACTTTGATTTATGACTTGAGAAGCTGGTGGAGGCTCTGGATTAATTCTAAGCTGTGATTTCTCATTTGGGCTCCTAATGTTGATTATGCAGCTGGGCGGCGGCCCCTCCGAGAGGCCAGTTCCCAGCGNTTTGATTTATGATTTGAGAAGCTGGTGGAGGCTCTGGATTAATTCTAAGCTGTGATTTCTCATTTGGGCTCCTAATGTTTGATTATACAGCTGGGCGGCGGCCCCTCCGAGAGGCCAGTTCCCAGCGTGCAACCCAAGCCTGCAGCAACCTTCCAGGCAGGGGCTTAGCAAGCTCGGGCCCTGGGAGAGCGGCTGTGGAGCTCCAGCTACAGCAGGCCAGGTATGGGCACCCCTCGGTTCCTGCTCAGAGTCGAGGTCGGCCCTGGGTGCTTCACATGAACACGTGGCTGATTCCTCCACCCACCCTGCTCTGTGGGCACCTGGAGGGCCAGGTGAGTGCGCCCCGAGGTGTTCTATCCTCTGGGAGGCCTTTGTTCTCCGTGAAGATCGAGGCTGGGTCCCCAGGTCTGGTGATTAAACCTCTGTCCTAGGCAGGAACCAGCTCACAGACCCCTGTTCTCAGTCTAGGGGAAATTTTTCCCTTCTCTCAAAGACTATAAATATAAACCTCTCAAAAGCTGTCAAAACGCCAAGTACAAGAATGGAGGGAAATTTTGGTTTTTGTCACCTGGCCCACCTGGAGGAAGGCAAGGTAAAGCCTTCTCTCAGTAGAAGCACACGTGCTCATATCCACACACTCAAAATACACTCAACAACTGTTACATATTCACACAGCACTCCCAGCCGACGTGCTCTATCCTTTACTGTAGACCCTCGTGGTGTGTAACTTTCAAGCAAACTCGGGACTCACATTCCTGCCAGCACACTGAATCCCGTGGCGCTGGTGAGTGATCCATGTCGATTGAGTCCTCCTTGTCCGGCTACAGTCTGCTCTCATCAGGCCCACCTCTGCAGGCTCACGGTGCACCTGCTGCTCTGCCAGCAGACGTTCCCCAGGTCCAGATGACATGGTGTGTGAACATGCCCTCCTGAAGCAGGGCTGTGTGTCCTCACTTAGCTCTGCTGAGACCTGCCCCTGGCAATCCACCTGGAGGAAGCCAGGGCTTGGAGTGAGGTCGGGGGGAGGGGGCAGATCTCGAAGAGTCCTTGGACCTTATGAGGCTTCAGAGGAAGACTATACGTTGTCTCCAGGCAAATGGAACCCCTATGTTCAGTGAGAGGGGCCTGCTTCTGCTGACGTGGAGAACTAAGGAAAACTGGGGGGCTGAAGAGTCCCTTGGACTGCAAGGAGATCCAACCAGTCCATTTTAAAGATCAACCCTAGGATTTCTTTGGAAGGATTGATGCTAAAGATGAAACTCCAGTACTTTGGCCACCTCATGCAAAGTGTTGACTCATTGGAAAAGACTCTGATGCTGGGAGGGATTGGGGGCAGGAGGAGAAGGGGACGACCGAGGATGAGATGGCTGGATGGCATCACGAGCTCGATGGACATGAGTCTGAGTGAACTCCAAGAGGTGGTAATGAACAGGGAGGCCTGGCGTGCTGCGATTCATGGGGTCGCAAAGAGTGGGACACGACTGAGCGACTGAACTGAACTGCACTGAAGATTCCCAGGTGCTTCCAGTCAATGTCTCCATCCCAAATCTCAGGGTCCCACTCTGTCACTTTTAGAACCATGGATTAGCTGCAGGAAACCTCAGCTTGTCCACTCAGTGTCCTTGGCAACTACCTCTATCATGATCAAATCTCAGGGCTGATTTTCAGCACAATGTGCACCATGGACCAGGGGATGAGAGTTACGGGTGGCCACAGAGAACCCTGGCTTTCTCAGCGTGCTCTAAGTTGGCAGTAAAGTGTCCCAAACATTTTTTTAAATCAAATGTTGCAATGCCATCAAAAGCAGCCAGCACCCACTTCATTCCTTACCATTATAATTATCCCATTTCACCAGTTGAGAGCCATGGTCCATGCATAGACCATGTACTAAGACCTTTAGTCGTGTCTGACTCTGTGTGATGCTATGGACTGCAGTCTGCCAAGCTCCTCTGTCCATGGGGTTCTCCAGGCAAGAATACTGGAGTGGGTTGTCATGTCCAGGGGATCTTCCTGACCCAGGAATTGAACCATGTCTACCTCCTTTGACAGGCAGATTCTTTACCACTAGTGCCACCTGGGAAGCCCATGCATAGTCTAAGGGTTCCCAAATTTTGGTGCATACAACAATCACCTGATAAATTTCAAAAATTCTCGACACCTGGCTTCCACCTAGAGACAGTTTCATTTAATAAGTAAGTGATGGGGTCCAAGTGGGGGGTTGAAAGCTCCCCCACATGATTATAGCATGCAGCAGTTTGGAAACTACTGGCATATCCTGGCCCCAGGACTTGCATCTCCCTGCAGTGCTGCAGAAGTATTAGCATGGCCACTGCATGTCAGGGCACATCAGGGTTGTTCCCACGAGCAATGGGGTCCAGCACTTTCAGACGAGGAGGTGCTTCAACTCCCAAATCCATCCTGAGGATCTTCTCTCTAGGGCCACATTGGGAATTGTCTCTGCCCAGAATCCCTAGAAAACAGAGTCTGAGCCAAGGTTAAATGCTAAGACTTTCCTGAGTAATGGGGGAAGCAGAACTGAAGATAAGAGAAACGGGAAGAGACAAGGCAAACACATAAGGAGGCGTGTCACCAAGTTGCCCACGGCTTCGCGAGAAAGCAGTTGCTCAGACCTGCAGCACGTCCGTGGAGAGACCACGTGATGCAACCCATCCTCAGACAGTCCCCCCAAGGGGAAGAAGGGAGATGGACTTACCTCTAGCTCCCATCTTCCACTGGTCCTGGCATGCCAGTTGCCATTTCCGGGTGTGTGTGTATGTGGGCACTGGTAGCCTCCCACATCTCAGCAGGTAGAGGCAGGAACTGGGCAGTTGGCATGTGGGAGGGCACTGTGACAGGTGTGTGCTGCTGTGGGGCACACCACCCTAGGTTAAAACAACAGCACTTTCATGAGAGCACAACACTCCAGGCAAGCATCTTGGGCTGGGCGCAGTGGAGTGTTTCCTCTATTGGTCTTGCCAGGGGTTGCTCCATAACCACAGGCATCCGGTGGCTTGCCTGGGCTCACCTGGGCTCACCTGGGGCTGAATGGTCTAGGCAGCTACACTCAGTCATCTAGCTGCTTGCTGATGGCAGGGCCTCTCTCTGAACGTGGTCATTCACCCTCAAGGGGGCAGCCTGGGCTTCCCAATATGGCAGGATCGAGCTCTAACGAGGGGAGACAAGGCTGCAAGGTCTCTTGGGGCTGAGGCTCAGAAGTTGCACAAGTCCTTCCTACACATTTTATCAGTCAAAGAAGTCACAAGGGCTTCAGGGAAGGGGAAACAGGCCTCCGGATGGGAGGGACAGGTCAGGCACATGGCAATGGGTATGGATATGGCAGGGAAGCGATAATTACCGCCCTCTTTACAAGGAGTGCACATGGTCACTTCATGCCTGCAAGCCGCCCTGGGCCGAGGGCAGTGGCGGAGATGCAACAGCCACCCGGCTCCAAGATGGAATAGCACAAGCTGTGGTGAGAGCTGCTCCAACTCCAGCCCGAATCCAGGGAGAAGGTGCAGACCTGGAGGACTCATCTTAGACAGCAATGTGGTGACGTCTAAAAAAGCTGAACACGTGCCTATACTACAACAGCAAAATTCCACTTCTAGAAATTCTCATGGGTATTCACAAGGAGGCCAAATATATTCACAACAACATTGCTTGAAATAGCCAAACATTAGAACCAACCTAAAAGCCTGTCAGCAAGGGAATGGATAAACGAACTCTGATCTATTCATTCAATGGGCTGCTGCTGCTGCTGAGTCGCTTCAGTCGTGTCCGACTCTGTGCGACCCCATAGACAGCAGCCCACCAGGCTCCCCTGTCCCTGGGATTCTCCAGGCAAGAATACTGGAATGGGTTGCCATTTCCTTCTGCAATGCATGCATGCTTGCTACAATGGGCTACTATACAGTAACTAAAATAATACAGATGTGTCAGCATGAATCAAGCAAGAAATACAATGGTGAATGCAAAAAAAAAGAAAGTCGAAGTGTATTAATATAATTTGTGTCAATCTAAAAAAAATACAAAAATGATAACTTATTGTTTAAGTATGTAAATACACATAGAAAAATAGAAAAACATACATGGGGAAGAGACTCAACTTCAGGAGAGTAGTTTTCTCCAGGAGAGAGGAAAGTATTGGGGGCGGGGAAGGTGTTTACTAAAACAAAAGGTATCTGAAGTAAATATGCAAACTTGTGTTACATGTGGGCCTTGACTTCTCGGATTTGTGTGCTATTGTCTATACTTACTGTGATTTGAAATATATCTCAACAAATAAAAGCAAATACTCTTAAAAGGGACCAAGAAGCCTTAATTCTGGTCTGGGTTCAACTTCTAAACTTGCTCTTTGCTAAAACTAAGTCTGGAAATATACACCAAAATATAAAGTGAGCGTTCCTCTGGGTTGATGAAATTTTAGATTACCTCTTGTTGTTGTTGTTCAGTTGCTAAGTTGTGGCTGACTCTTTGTGACCCTGTGGACTACAGCATGCTAGTCTTCCCTGACCTTCACTATCCACTGGAGTTTGCTCAAACTCATGTCCATTGAGTCAGTGATGCCATCCAACCATCTCATCCTCTGTCATCCCTTTCTCCTCTTGCCTTCAGTCTTTCCCACATCTGGGTCTTTTCTAACCAGTCAGCTCTTTGCATCAGGTAGCCAAAGTATTGGAGCTTCAGCTTCACCATCAATNACCATCTCATCCTCTGTCATCCCTTTCTCCTCCTGCCTTCAGTCTTTCCCACATCTGGGTCTTTTCTAACCAGTCAGCTCTTTGCATCAGGTAGCCAAAGTATTGGAGCTTCAGCTTCACCATCAATCCTTTCAATGAATATTCAAGGTTGATTTCCTTTAAGACTGACTGGTTTGATCTCCTTGCTGTCCAAGGGACTTCTCAATAGTCTTCTCCAGCACCACGACTCAAAAGCATTAATTCTTCAGTGCTCAGCCTTCTTTATGGTCCAACTCTCATATCCATACATGACGACTGAAAAAAACCATAGCTCTGACTACACGGACCTTTGTTGGCAAACTGATGTCTCTGCTATCTTTATTTCCTTAATTTTCATTGCATTTTTAGTATTGTTTTTATTTTAATTTATTTTTATTGAAGGATAATTGTGTACAGAATTTTGTTGTTTTCTGTCAAACCTCAACATGAATCAGCCATAGGTTTACGTATATCCCCTCCCTTTTGAACCCCACCCCCCATCTCCCT
>SJYW01032939.1:62896-86969 GCA_006410735.1 Raphicerus campestris
CCATAGGTTTACCCATATCCCCTCCCTTTTGAACCCCACCCCCCACCTCCCTCCCCACCCCAAACCACTAGGTTGATACAGAGCCCCTGTCTGAGTTTCCTGAGCCACAGAGCAAATTCCCGTTGGCCATCTGTTTTATGTATGGTAATGTAAGTTTCCATGTTACTCTCTCCATACATCTCACCCTCTCCTCCCCTCTCCCCATGTCCATTAGTCTATTCTCTATGTCTGTTTCTCCATTGCTGCCTTGTAAATAAATTCTTCAGTATCATTTTTCTAGATTCTGTATATATGTATTAGAATACAATATTTATCTTTCTGACTTACTTCAGTCTATATAATAGATTCTAGGTTCATCCACTTCATTAGAACTGACTCAAATGCATTCCTTTTTATGGCTGAGTAATATTCCATTGTGTATATGTACCACAACGTCTTTATCCATTCATCTGTCGGTGGACATCTAGGTTGTTCCCATGTTCTAGCTACTGTAAATAATGTTGCAATGAACATTGGGATACATGTGTCTTTTTCAATTTTGGTTTCCTCAGGATATATGCCTAGGTGTGGGATTGCTGNGTCTTTATCCATTCATCTGTCGGTGGACATCTAGGTTGTTCCCATGTTCTAGCTACTGTAAATAATGTTGCAATGAACATTGGGATACATGTGTCTTTTTCAATTTTGGTTTCCTCAGGATATATGCCTAGGTGTGGGATTGCTGGGTCTATAGTGGTTTTATTCCTAGTTTTCCCAGGGATCTCCATACTATCTTCCATAGTGACTGTATCAATTTACATTCCCACCAACAGTGCAAGAGTGTTCCCTTTACTCCACACCCTCTCCAGGATTTATTGTTAGTAGACTTTTCGATGATGGCCATTCTCACTGGTGTGAGGTGATATCTCATTGTAGCTTTCATTTGCATTTCTCTAATAAGGAGCAATGTTGAGCATCTTTTCATGTGTGTGTTAGCCATCTCTATGTTTTCTTTGGAGAAATGTCTGTTTAGGTCTTTTGCCCACTTTTTGATTGGGTTGTTTGTTTTTTTGGTATTGAGTTGTATGAGCTGCTTGTTTATTTTGGAAATTAATCCTTTGTCAGTTGTTTCATTTGCTATTATTTTCCNACAATTCCTTTCAAGTTAGGAAGAGTGGTAAAATGACTTCAGAATGCTAATCAGCACTGGAAGAAAACAGAAAGAAATAAAGCATATTCAGGATTAATAGGGGAAAACTAAAACTGGTATTTATTTGATATGATTGTTTACACAGAAAATTCAAAGCAGCAGGCAAACTGTTAGAACTAACTAACTAATAAGGCTTCAATCAACTGTTACACACACACAGATAATTAGAAGATGTAGATATTCTTTTTTTTACTATATGTATACTTATTTATTTTAAAATTGTAGACAAAATACTGTGTCAATATTTATTGAGCATAGTATAAAGTCTATACCATTATAACCCAGAGGCTGAGTTCATGATGAAATAAACATGGTTTTATTTTTATCTTAATTATTAAAGAAACAAAAGTCTTTTTGTTCTCACTGAAATTATTTTTATATTTGAATATGCGTCACTATTTTCTGAAACTCAAAAAAATGTGTGATACAATCATTTAGTTCCGTTCAGTTCAGTCACTCAGTCATGTCTAGCTCTTTGCGACCCCACAGACTGCAGCACGCCAGGCCTCTCTGTCCATCACCAACTCCCAGAGTTTACTCAAACTCATGTCCATTGAGTCAGTGATGCCATCCAATCATCTCATCCTCGGTCATCCCCTTCTCCTGGTTTCAACCTATCTCAGCATCAGGGTCTTTTCCAAGGAGTAAGCTCTTCACATCAGGTGGCCAAAGTATTGGAGTTTCAGCTTCAACATCAGTCCTTCCAATGAATATTCAGGATTGATTTCCTTTAGGATGGACTGGTTGGATCTCCTTGCAGTCCAGGGGACTCTCAAGAGTCTTCTCTACCACCATAGTTCAAATGCATCAGTTCTTTGGCACTCAGCTTTCTTTATAGTCCAACAATCATTTACATGTTTCTTAATTCATTTTCTCCAGTATTTTGTTGTAGTGGTTTTTGCAACTAAGGACTATGTCTCATGAAGAAACATAAATCCATAATAATTTCCTTTATTGGCTGTTTTAAGTAAATTTCATTCACCAATTATAGAAAGACTTTTGTTAAAATTTGGCTATAGATTTCCATCTTCTCTGATGTCAATCAGTTGTACTTGCAAAGCAATAAACAGGTTTTTAGAATAGGTAGCTATTCTTAAAGATATCATTACAATAGCAATAAAAGCTATAATTTACTTAGGAATAAATCTACCATACGACGTACCATATCTTTATTAAGAAAGAAAATTTTATGCTGAAAGATATAATGAAGAAATGAAATGAATGGAAAGATGCACCATGGTCATGCAAGGAAAAATGTCATATTGTAAAGACGCCACTTTCCTACAAATTAACACAGAGCATTAGAGTTTTTCATTGGATATTTCCAGAGTAGTTCATTTCCACCGAGGGACAGGCCACAGGAGAAACTCCACAGAGCAATGACCACTGATGACAGTCTAATCTCTTCTTTGCCACCTCCCAGGGTGATTGGGTCTGGGTCTCAGTCCCCATTCACCCCAATAGGGTGATGAGCAAAGGAATATCCAGTCAAACCTATGACTGGGTGTGTTTCAACATTGGCTGAGTTCTGTGTTTTTGAAAGAGGAGGAACAAAGCAAATTGGTTCCTGCTATTTCTATTGCTCAGGAACCAAAGCCTCTTCAACCCTTGGCTCTGGCCAACTAGGACATAATAAATAACCCCACTAGTGGAAAAAACGCCTTCATTTCATTCCATGAGTTTATAAATCAGTATGTTAGTCAGTTATCCCCTGACTTCATCTAATATTTTTCTCCATCACTCCACCATTGGGGAGAGTGTCCTGCAGGAAAAACTTACATTCTGAAATGTGCATTTCATCTTCTTCCAGTATGGAAAAGCAGGCTCACTGGAGGAAGAGGGGGCAGCCACTGCCAGCGCTTTGCTTGGAAACCTGCCACGGAAAGGCATCCAGGAAGAATCTCGCTGGCAGATGACCATCAGGGCAGATCAGGAGTTGACAGCCTGCAGCTCACGCGGGAACTGCAGTGACCCTCTGAGAGAGGAGCTGGCCCCTTGCCCTGCCCATATCTGTGCTTCCAGTCCCAAGAAAGCGCTGTGACACGGCTCAGCTCAAAAAACCAACCCCAACAACGACACCCCTGTGTATATGGGACATCACAGTTTGCAAACCATTTTGTCTCCTTTGATCCACAGAACAACCCTGCGACTACTGCCATTTGAAAAAGGAATGTGGCATTTTACAGATGCGGAAGCGAACCTAGGCTTCAGATTCACAGCTAGCAAGCAAACAAGCCAAAACTCACGCCTAGATTAAAGATAAATTAAAAAGCTGTCCTTACTCTCCTGTCTCCACACTTCGTGCACCACTGCTTTCTGGACGTTTCCCACCCCCGACTTCCACCTGTCTCCGCCTCCTTAAGCTGTGGTTTGGTCAAGAAGCCCCTCAGGGGCCGTTTTACTCCTCTGAAGTGAGAGAGGCCTGTGGTTGGTCCATTGGCAAGACTGAGGGAGGGACTTTGTTAACTTCAATACAGTGTTCCTGCTAAAAAGAAAGGCATTTTCTCAAAAAATTCCTCTCAAAACGGGGAATTTTAAAGAGCAGCTGGCGACACCTTCTCCGCGTGCTGGGCGTTCCTCCTGGAGCCGCGCAGAGCAGGCACCTGGCCAGCTCACTGCTGCCACCTTGCGGCCGAGAAACAGAGCGCCCACCCACTTCCCCCGCGGAATCCCATCAAGGAAGGAACAAGGCTAGGGCCGGCCGGATCTTTTTCTGTCCCCCGGCTCCGCTGGCACGCCGCTCCTCTGACCCCCTCTGCCAGGTTTGCTAGGAAGCTGGTGTAACCCTCGGTGGCTGGCTGCAGCGCTTCCTCAGGCCCCGGGGCTGTCCAGCTCCTGACGGTGGGCACGGTGGCTGTCACAGGGCCCTCTAGGGGGCACCTGCTGCCCAAGGCGGTAACCAGCACGCAGGGCACTCGCCAAACAACTGACAGATGAAACAAGGATTTGCTCGTAAAAATAGGCCTGAACCGGACACCTGAACGCCGGTCTGCTGTTGCAGACCTGAGCATCAAAAGGCGGGCAGAGGACACTGCTGGAAATAGAGCTTGTGACAGACAGCCCTGCTAACAGGCACCGAGGCAAGTTTAGAGGCAGAAGGCATCGGGGGCCTTGGTCCACAACTCATATTCTCAGGAGACACTGATAAGCTCTAGAAAAGGGGTATTTTTTGATACCTGTTTGTGCGTCCTTCTGGTGGAAGCATTATATCTGAATCTGAGAGGCTATCGCTCTTTTAAGATGCGGTGTGCAGTGATTTCAGTCCAGGGTTTGTTTGTTTTTAATATTCCCACCAGTAACCATCCGTGGGGCTGTGATTTGCCTAATAAGAACTTAAGACCANCAAAGTATTGGAGTTTCAGCTTCAACATCAGTCCTTCCAATGAATATTCAGGATTGACTTCCTTTAGGATGGACTGGTTGGATCTCCTTGCAGTCCAGGGGACTCTCAAGAGTCTTCTCTACCACCATAGTTCAAATGCATCAGTTCTTTGGCACTCAGCTTTCTTTATAGTCCAACAATCATTTACATGTTTCTTAATTCATTTTCTCCAGTATTTTGTTGTAGTGGTTTTTGCAACTAAGGAATATGTCTCATGAAGAAACATAAATCCATAATAATTTCCTTTATTGGCTGTTTTAAGTAAATTTCATTCACCAATTATAGAAAGACTTTTGTTAAAATTTGGCTATAGATTTCCATCTTCTCTGATGTCAATCAGTTGTACTTGCAAAGCAATAAACAGGTTTTTAGAATAGGTAGCTATTCTTAAAGATATCATTACAATAGCAATAAAAGCTATAATTTACTTAGGAATAAATCTACCATACGACGTACCATATCTTTATTAAGAAAGAAAATTTTATGCTGAAAGATATAATGAAGAAATGAAATGAATGGAAAGATGCACCATGGTCATGCAAGGAAAAATGTTATATTGTAAAGACGCCACTTTCCTACAAATTAACACAGAGCATTAGAGTTTTTCATTGGATATTTCCAGAGTAGTTCATTTCCACCGAGGGACAGGCCACAGGAGAAACTCCACAGAGCAATGACCACTGATGACAGTCTAATCTCTTCTTTGCCACCTCCCAGGGTGATTGGGTCTGGGTCTCAGTCCCCATTCACCCCAATAGGGTGATGAGCAAAGGAATATCCAGTCAAACCTATGACTGGGTGTGTTTCAACATTGGCTGAGTTCTGTGTTTTTGAAAGAGGAGGAACAAAGCAAATTGGTTCCTGCTATTTCTATTGCTCAGGAACCAAAGCCTCTTCAACCCTTGGCTCTGGCCAACTAGGACATAATAAATAACCCCACTAGTGGAAAAAACGCCTTCATTTCATTCCATGAGTTTATAAATCAGTATGTTAGTCAGTTATCCCCTGACTTCATCTAATATTTTTCTCCATCACTCCACCATTGGGGAGAGTGTCCTGCAGGAAAAACTTACATTCTGAAATGTGCATTTCATCTTCTTCCAGTATGGAAAAGCAGGCTCACTGGAGGAAGAGGGGGCAGCCACTGCCAGCGCTTTGCTTGGAAACCTGCCACGGAAAGGCATCCAGGAAGAATCTCGCTGGCAGATGACCATCAGGGCAGATCAGGAGTTGACAGCCTGCAGCTCACGCGGGAACTGCAGTGACCCTCTGAGAGAGGAGCTGGCCCCTTGCCCTGCCCATATCTGTGCTTCCAGTCCCAAGAAAGCGCTGTGACACGGCTCAGCTCAAAAAACCAACCCCAACAACGACACCCCTGTGTATATGGGACATCACAGTTTGCAAACCATTTTGTCTCCTTTGATCCACAGAACAACCCTGCGACTACTGCCATTTGAAAAAGGAATGTGGCATTTTACAGATGCGGAAGCGAACCTAGGCTTCAGATTCACAGCTAGCAAGCAAACAAGCCAAAACTCACGCCTAGATTAAAGATAAATTAAAAAGCTGTCCTTACTCTCCTGTCTCCACACTTCGTGCACCACTGCTTTCTGGACGTTTCCCGCCCCCGACTTCCACCTGTCTCCGCCTCCTTAAGCTGTGGTTTGGTCAAGAAGCCCCTCAGGGGCCGTTTTACTCCTCTGAAGTGAGAGAGGCCTGTGGTTGGTCCATTGGCAAGACTGAGGGAGGGACTTTGTTAACTTCAATACAGTGTTCCTGCTAAAAAGAAAGGCATTTTCTCAAAAAATTCCTCTCAAAACGGGGAATTTTAAAGAGCAGCTGGCGACACCTTCTCCGCGTGCTGGGCGTTCCTCCTGGAGCCGCGCAGAGCAGGCACCTGGCCAGCTCACTGCTGCCACCTTGCGGCCGAGAAACAGAGCGCCCACCCACTTCCCCCGCGGAATCCCATCAAGGAAGGAACAAGGCTAGGGCCGGCCGGATCTTTTTCTGTCCCCCGGCTCCGCTGGCACGCCGCTCCTCTGACCCCCTCTGCCAGGTTTGCTAGGAAGCTGGTGTAACCCTCGGTGGCTGGCTGCAGCGCTTCCTCAGGCCCCGGGGCTGTCCAGCTCCTGACGGTGGGCACGGTGGCTGTCACAGGGCCCTCTAGGGGGCACCTGCTGCCCAAGGCGGTAACCAGCACGCAGGGCACTCGCCAAACAACTGACAGATGAAACAAGGATTTGCTCGTAAAAATAGGCCTGAACCGGACACCTGAACGCCGGTCTGCTGTTGCAGACCTGAGCATCAAAAGGCGGGCAGAGGACACTGCTGGAAATAGAGCTTGTGACAGACAGCCTTGCTAACAGCCACCGAGGCAAGTTTAGAGGCAGAAGGCATCGGGGGCCTTGGTCCACAACTCATATTCTCAGGAGACACTGATAAGCTCTAGAAAAGGGGTATTTTTTGATACCTGTTTGTGCGTCCTTCTGGTGGAAGCATTATATCTGAATCTGAGAGGCTATCGCTCTTTTAAGATGCGGTGTGCAGTGATTTCAGTCCAGGGTTTGTTTGTTTTTAATATTCCCACCAGTAACCATCCGTGGGGCTGTGATTTGCCTAATAAGAACTTAAGACCAATCTATCTCAAAGCACCATGACATCCCATTACACTTGACAGCTTAGAGTCCCGAAGCAGATCATTTCTTCTCTAGCCCTCTATTTCCCCGCCTATGAAATGAAAAGATTGAACAAACCTGTATTTCTTAAAATGTGGTTGTGAACATGTGTGCATGAGAGTTGCCTGGTCTTATTAAAGACTCAGATTTCAAAATGACTGCTCTGGGATCTGGGTGGGGAGTGGGGGACGGTCTGCATTTTAATCCATTCTTCAGGTAATTCTTATGTAAGACGGTGTGATAAGCAGGAAACAAGCTGATGTGGGATCTAAGGCTTATTGAGATCTATATGCCCCAAACACGGACCAGAGCAGATCCTTTCCCTCAAAAAGCCCACAGTCCTGTTGGGAACAGAGACGAGTGAACAGAAGGTGCAGCAAATGGTAACAGATGCTGTGGAGGGAGGAGGAGACAGCGGTAACAGTCTAGGACATCGCCCCTGAGGGCTTCGAGGTGACTCTGGGGTTGTCCGGAAAGACTGGGTCACCCGGGGCAGACAAGGTGCTGCTGACGGAGGTCGGGAGGGGCGCTGTAGGCCTCGTGAGCAGCATGTGACCTTCCGCCCCGTCCTAGGACGGAGGGGAACTGTTAGATCTCTGACGCCCCACCCCTAGGGTGAGGCGGCATCTGTAAGCCGAGAGCGAGACGCTAAGGATTAGCCTGACGTTTTCATTTGATCCAAAAATGGATCCAAAGCTCTGGTAATCTCATCCTCCCCTTCCAAAGCAGTAAGAGGTCAGGTCCTCACGAAGGGAACTGCCCAGGGCGGCCAGCACTGTGTCCCACAAGACACACACGTGGGAGGGCCGTGGGAGCCTCCACAAAAGCTGGCCTAGGGTTTGGGTGAGCACATGACTTTCTCCATAAAGGATATTTAAAAACCCTAGTCCTTTTCCTCCTTATTTCTCTTTCTCCTGCCGGCCTTTTCCATTCAATTTCCTTGACTATCAATTTCCTTTTGAATTCCCTTGATAAGGAAGCCTGATAGTGCTGCAGTCCATGGGATCGCGAAGAGTTGGACATGACTTGGTGATGGAACAACACTGTCTAATATTTAAAACTTTACTTTCTGTAACTTTTAGAAAGATATATAAAAACTCAACCCCATCTTTATTTATGGCTGCTACCTAGAATCTGATCTATGGTGTTCAATCTGCCCTCTATGCCTCACTTGAGTTCTGTCCAGGCCTTCTTACCCAGATGGCCAGTGTCTGGTCTCCTCAGCCTGGTGCCCTTTTGCATGCCCTGAGCAGGAACAAAGCACCTTCCCACCCATATCCTGCTAGTGCTGTGCTAGAGGCTGCTCCTATGGGCTCACAGGAGCTGATTCTTAATTTTCAGGAATTTTCTGAGTCAGTTGTTAAATACAGACATTGTTAAAATTTAAATTATACATATTACAATTCAATAAGATGTTAAAAAGTAATCGATGCTCAAAACACACCACTTCCCAATTATTTTCCACTTTATACTATTCTCTCTGCTCTTGGTGTTATCTACACCTACTGTATCTGAACAGTGGAAATACTGCGTAATGTGGAGCCTCTGCACAGGTCTTGCCAACTCCGAGTTCAGTGACATCACACTGGTAGCTTGATCATAGTGAAAATATTCATGCCACAGAAATCAGCATATGCTAGACCCAAGGGCTTGGTTTATTGTTTGCTGATTGTCTAAACTTAGGGAGATGATGGAAAATATTAATATTATATTGAGGATTAAACTCAAAAGCATGTCCTACTTATGGCTGTGATATTGCTTATAGCACAAAAACTTGAAAGAATATCCTCCCCATATTTGAAGCCTACTAGCTGATTTAGGAAAATGTCGTTGCTGTCACTGAAGAATAAGCGAAGTTTCAACTTGCATCTTTGTGGCTTTACTTTTGTCTTGTTGGCTAATGTACAAGAAAATACCACTGAACATTTCTTCAGCAATTGCAGCCAGGTACAGGTACAAGAATTCAGCCCAGATTAACAAAAACATCCTGTGAGAATTAACTGGCAGTAGGGAATTGCTAACAAAGAGGGTTATATTATATTATGTGTAAATTGTGTTTTATATTAGCAAAAATTATGAAGCACATGTGTATGTATATATATGCACTTGTGTATTTTCCATGGAGCCCAGGGTTAAATACTTACCAGGGCACACTTAATCTTCTCTGAGTGTCATGTCAGTGGAACACAACTCAGATGCATCAAGGCAACAAAAGCTTTGTTGGTTTTAATCACCATAGTGGTCACTGGAAGGAGCAGTAGATCGAGGTCCCTGAAGACCCATGTTTTCTCCTTGACACTGCCCCTCACTGGCCACCTGCCACTGGCCAAGTCACGCAACCTATGTCCACAGCTCAGTTCCCTCAGGCACAAAGACAGGTGCACTGAACGGTGTGAACAGTCAAGTCCATTCCAGATCTGAAGTGTTATGATTTTATGACTGTGTGAGGAACACATGAGTCTAAATTGCAAGGCTGCAATCCGGGAGAGGTTGGTAGCACAAAACTAAGGATACCCCCATTTATGTTTGAGTGTACAATGTCATCTGTGAGGTCACAGGTGTGTTTAAAATGCCCGCATATGGTTTGGTTAGTATACTTTCAATAGGAATGACATGCAATCCAGTCAAAGGGGAGGAGAGACACATAGCCATAAAGAATGTCTTTCTAGGCCTGTCAGTTTGAGATGAAATAGCATAAATCTGCCCCTGGAGATGGGAGTGAGAAAAATGTATTAAATATACTCCTCAGGCAAAGGCACTCTTGTCCTAACTGTCCCCCTCCCCACACAGCACCAGTAGCCCAGGACCCAAGGAGAGATGCGCACAGAACACAATGATCCAAAACCCAGCACTTTAGAGCTCCCATGGTACCTTTGGAGATTTCTCGATGCTGAGCAAGAAATGGTTAAGCAAGACTGTCCTGAGCTCGGCAGCCACGGGCAGGGGAGGGGCACTGATTAATAACACGAAAGGGAAGTTGGGCCTCCTTCTCTCTGCCCAGTGGGGAAATCCATTTTCGATTTGACCTCAATGAGGAAGTTACACTTCCTGCCAAAAGGAGCGGAGCACAACCTTCCTATCCCCACAGCACAGAAGGACCAGAAGACAGAAGGCAGATGGAGAGAGATAGCACCAAGGGCTGAGCTAACCCAGGAGGGACGGAGCAGGGCGCTGATGGACACACACACACACCCCCTCCTCGGTAGGACAGGGACGCTCACTCACTGAACGGGAGAACAAAGCTGGGAAAGGAGAAAATGCTCCCAGGTGTGAAACAGGAGTAGCAGGAGACTCAGGAGGTCAGCGACCGTGAAAGAGTCTAGACAGACCAGGCCACATTGCCTATAGTTGCCTTAGCAGAGAGTGCGCGGAAAGCAGACCAGAAGTCCACTGGATATTGTCATTATAGTATATTTTTAAACTAATGTATGATTTAAAAAAATATGTAGATCTTATCCCATTTTTCTGTCTTTATAAAAGCCCAAGTTGAAGAACTCCTCTGGGAATTGCTTCTGATTGACAGCTGGTGCAGGAAGACCCTGACCTCATGGCTAAAGCCCAGGATCTGATGCTTTAGAGTGAGAAGAACCAGGTTAGTGGCCCTGCCCCCTTGATCTTCGTGTGCTGAGATCTTCAGGACGTCTGTGTCCTCTAGGTGTGAGATACATTTGCACGTTCACACACTCTATCAGCTAAGGTCCAACCAGAGAAACAGAAAGCAGCTCAGCGCTTACGTTCACATGCAAGGAAATTCGATGACAGGGATGGCAAGCTGAGCAGTTAGGCAGGGGGTGCTGAGACTACCCCAAGTCAGAGGAACAAAGGGAGGAAGCCATTAAGGGACCTGCCATACTCTGGGCTTTCCAGAGGGGACAGGAGACTCGGCAGAGAGGAAGTTGCTACTGGAAAAGCTGTCTGAAGCAGAGGGGCTGGGGTGAGGAGTGGGGAGGAAACCTTTCTCCCACATTCCCATTGGCTGAACTCAGTCAGTCTGATTCCCTCCCATACAGGGCAGAGCAGGGAAAGTGAAGGCATGGGCCCAGAGCTAGCGCACATTGGATCATTTCATTCTGGAAGTGACCCTGAGTGACTGTTACAATTTCCATATCACGAGTGGAGAAAGCCTCAGAGATGATAAAAACCAACACAGCCAACAGCAGCATAAATGGTGAAGCTGAGCAGAACCTTAGATCTTCCATCTGTCCCCTCACACTCTGTCCACTCTCCTTATTTGGTCCTACAGTGGTGTGAAGGCAGGGCTGTCTATTGAGCCACATGGCANGGACCAGAAGACAGAAGGCAGATGGAGAGAGATAGCACCAAGGGCTGAGCTAACCCAGGAGGGACGGAGCAGGGCGCTGATGGACACACACACACACCCCCTCCTCGGTAGGACAGGGACGCTCACTCACTGAACGGGAGAACAAAGCTGGGAAAGGAGAAAATGCTCCCAGGTGTGAAACAGGAGTAGCAGGAGACTCAGGAGGTCAGCGACCGTGTGAGAGTCTAGACAGACCAGGCCACATTGCCTATAGTTGCCTTAGCAGAGAGTGCGCGGAAAGCAGACCAGAAGTCCACTGGATATTGTCATTATAGTATATTTTTAAACTAATGTATGATTTAAAAAAATATGTAGATCTTATCCCATTTTTCTGTCTTTATAAAAGCCCAAGTTGAAGAACTCCTCTGGGAATTGCTTCTGATTGACAGCTGGTGCAGGAAGACCCTGACCTCATGGCTAAAGCCCAGGATCTGATGCTTTAGAGTGAGAAGAACCAGGTTAGTGGCCCTGCCCCCTTGATCTTCGTGTGCTGAGATCTTCAGGACGTCTGTTTCCTCTAGGTGTGAGATACATTTGCACGTTCACACACTCTATCAGCTAAGGTCCAACCAGAGAAACAGAAAGCAGCTCAGCGCTTACGTTCACATGCAAGGAAATTCGATGACAGGGATGGCAAGCTGAGCAGTTAGGCAGGGGGTGCTGAGACTACCCCAAGTCAGAGGAACAAAGGGAGGAAGCCATTAAGGGACCTGCCATACTCTGGGCTTTCCAGAGGGGACAGGAGACTCGGCAGAGAGGAAGTTGCTACTGGAAAAGCTGTCTGAAGCAGAGGGGCTGGGGTGAGGAGTGGGGAGGAAACCTTTCTCCCACATTCCCATTGGCTGAACTCAGTCAGTCTGATTCCCTCCCATACAGGGCAGAGCAGGGAAAGTGAAGGCATGGGCCCAGAGCTAGTGCACATTGGATCATTTCATTCTGGAAGTGACCCTGAGTGACTGTTACAATTTCCATATCACGAGTGGAGAAAGCCTCAGAGATGATAAAAACCAACACAGCCAACAGCAGCATAAATGGTGAAGCTGAGCAGAACCTTAGATCTTCCATCTGTCCCCTCACACTCTGTCCACTCTCCTTATTTGGTCCTACAGTGGTGTGAAGGCAGGGCTGTCTATTGAGCCACATGGCACTTCCAAGCCACTGATGGTAGTGGTCCTTAACCTGCAGCTCATGCCTGCGCCAGGAGTCACAGTCAGGGCACCACATGGTGCTCTGGCGAGAGGGGAAGCTGCTGTGCGCCAGGACTGCCATCCAGGGAGGGGAGCTCGTGGAAGGTCTTGCCCAACCTCCCCAAGCCTCCATGAAAGGACCCTGTGTGCTCTTCAGAAGGTAGAGCAATGGGCCAGCACATAGGGTGTGCCAGCTCATTATCAAGCCCTCCTTCTGCTCCCTGAAAGCCCAGCCTGGGTGGGCATTCTGTGTTTCTGATGTCAGATGGCCTGGTTCCATCTTTCACTGGGGCTGGTATTTGGTTGATCCTTCAGGCTCCCATTTGGCTCATAAAATACAAACATCTGCTGGGGTTCTGGTTGGCCTGTGGCAGACTTCAGAGTGAAGAGGGATGGAGAAAAGGTGAGGACGAGAGAAGGGACCAGGCGAGGGAGGATGAGAGCAGCCTTTCTGGAAGAGTTCATTAGCTACTGGATGATGGAGAAGCTTTATCCAGCCAGAGCCATGATCAGCCCCCGGGGACAGGAAAGGCAAAAGAGAAGATGAATTTACACGGAGTTTCACTGGGAAGCTTGGGGCTGAGTCTGTGCAGGCTTTTCCTCCATTGCTTTGCTTCCAACTGTTCCTTTTCTCACCAGTTGGCTATTATTTTCTAACGCATTTTGATAATTACTTTATCAATCAAGAAAGATAAACAAAAGCCTAAAATTATATCCAAGGGAATGAATTCCTAGAGCCAACCAATCTTCAGTATTATGATTTTTATATTTAACTTTTTCTTTTTTAAACGGAAGTGCTTGGGAAACCGTGTAAAGGCTTGGTACCTCATTCATTTGTGGTTCCCTAGAAGATATTAGCCACCCTCTGCCCTCCTGGCGCTGATCCAGAGGGCCAGAAAATTAGTTAAGGAAATGCTATCCAAGCAAAATAAACACTCTAAAAGGATCCACTTTCAATTGTATCCTTATTAGAACAACAATTTGCCTTTGATTGGCTTATTAAATTAACAGAGTATTGGGTTGAGGGAAAGCCACTTTTAAAAGGTAAAATGCAGGGAGTCTAGTCTACATCATTGCAACTGCTAAGGAAGAAATAGTGTCAGTTAATGAATAAAACTCATCTTTCAGAAGCCAAAATGTTGTCTAGATGTGCCCTGTGACTGGACATAAACCCATTGGGGGGCGGGGCCTCAACTTCCACCTTTATCCTAAATCCTTGACTTTGGAATGAAAAAGTCATTGGGGCCAAGCATTCCCGTGACCAATTGGAAAGGCTTGCATGGCCTGCCCCACCCCACCCAGGCCCTCCCCGGACTCCTTAACTCTGTTACCAGCCAGGAGGAGGCCTGGGTTTTCTCTCCCATAGAGAACACACAGAACTAACATCTTCAGTGATTACTCCCGACAGTCCTTAGCAGGTTCCATAGGGATAGCAGACCTGAAGGAAACCATCCAATTTATAGCTGCTCACGTAAAAGCCATCAGGAGAATCATGAAATGATTCTCCATATGGTGCCCTGAAGCTTCCAAAAACTATACGAGAAAGGGGCTTGGAAGGAATTCTTTCCTCTTTGGAGACAAGGAGGGTCGAAGCCAAGCATCTGTGGCAAGCGAGGAAAGACACTGCTCCCCAACACCCACCCCCACGTGTCCCCAGGGGTGGCCTGGAAGATGGTCTGTGAATTGGCCCCGCACCCGGGGTCACCGACGTCGGCTTGTTAGGCTTTTCCATTAACCAAGCTTGTGTTTTCTAGTGTAAATGAACTCTGCAGTTACATTGTGTGGAAGCATCGGGACATGGTTTGCCAAATGGAAAAACATTTGGAGGTTGGGAAAAATATCTTGCACATAAATTACTGAAGGCACAGAGAATCTAAAAGAGGGATGAAATCAGAAGCCAAGGAAAAGCCGGGAAGGCGCCAAAATAAAAAGCGGAGAGACAGAGACAGGGAAAGCGATGTAATGATTTCTCTTAATGACCTGCCTTCAGACCAGAGAGGCAAGTTTCTAAGCCATGTTTGAGCCTCATAAAAGCCATGTGCCTGCGTATCGGGAAATATCCTTTAAGTGGCAAGATCAAGCCCCCATTTTTCATCCTTTCTGAGTGGAGCTCTCCATTGATTATGTTAAGTGCTCACCACCGGTAAGAAACACAAAAAGCTTGTTGTCTTTGACTGTGGCAAAGGCCAGTTACACACTTGTTAATTTCCTGATTTATGACACTGAGGAGATGAGCTGGAGGCAAAGCTTCCTCTGTCTCTCCCTCTCTCTGTCTCTTCTCTCTCCACCTTTGTTTCTGTCTCTCCCTGGCTGTCTCTCTTTTGGTGGTGGTGGTGGAAACTATTAAAACAGAGGCAGACCAGGAAGTTTGTGATAAAGAGAAGCCAGCCTCTCGTCTGACATCCAATCTCTCTTGGCTTAACTAAACTTGCTCCTTCAAGGCCTGCCATCAACAGAGTTGGGCTCACGTTTCACCACTAAATCTGAGTCAACAATCTCTAATCTGGACACTGGGTTCGGAATCCAGGCTCAGGTTGCACTTGGAAGCTGACAGCCGGGACGAGAGCAGAGAAAAATACGGCCTTTGTTTCGGGTTTGCTCGTCCCTGCTGAGCTGAGCTGAGGTCATGTGTCGTTTTCTGTCATCAACAAGATAAAAGTTTGCACCTCTCTGGCCCCGAAATGACTCTCCTGCCATTTATATTAAGGCCAAGAAGCTCTCTGCCCTGGGATCGGAGGGCCAAGTGTGTGGAGAGCTGGGGTTTGGAGTCCTTTTCATCTTTCTGACACATGATACCGTGACATAGGCAGCCCTTGCTGGGTTGCTATGCAGATATACAATTTCTGAAAAGTTACACCCGGAAAATGAAAACCCTGGGCTGGATTAGCATTTCACAAAGACCAGGGATAAAATGTGTAGCAGTTAGGCTAAAAAGCTAAAAAAAAAAAAAAAAAAAAAAAAAGNCATTCATTTGTGGTTCCCTAGAAGATATTAGCCACCCTCTGCCCTCCTGGCGCTGATCCAGAGGGCCAGAAAATTAGTTAAGGAAATGCTATCCAAGCAAAATAAACACTCTAAAAGGATCCACTTTCAATTGTATCCTTATTAGAACAACAATTTGCCTTTGATTGGCTTATTAAATTAACAGAGTATTGGGTTGAGGGAAAGCCACTTTTAAAAGGTAAAATGCAGGGAGTCTAGTCTACATCATTGCAACTGCTAAGGAAGAAATAGTGTCAGTTAATGAATAAAACTCATCTTTCAGAAGCCAAAATGTTGTCTAGATGTGCCCTGTGACTGGACATAAACCCATTGGGGGGCGGGGCCTCAACTTCCACCTTTATCCTAAATCCTTGACTTTGGAATGAAAAAGTCATTGGGGCCAAGCATTCCCGTGACCAATTGGAAAGGCTTGCATGGCCTGCCCCACCCCACCCAGGCCCTCCCCGGACTCCTTAACTCTGTTACCAGCCAGGAGGAGGCCTGGGTTTTCTCTCCCATAGAGAACACACAGAACTAACATCTTCAGTGATTACTCCCGACAGTCCTTAGCAGGTTCCATAGGGATAGCAGACCTGAAGGAAACCATCCAATTTATAGCTGCTCACGTAAAAGCCATCAGGAGAATCATGAAATGATTCTCCATATGGTGCCCTGAAGCTTCCAAAAACTATACGAGAAAGGGGCTTGGAAGGAATTCTTTCCTCTTTGGAGACAAGGAGGGTCGAAGCCAAGCATCTGTGGCAAGCGAGGAAAGACACTGCTCCCCAACACCCACCCCCACGTGTCCCCAGGGGTGGCCTGGAAGATGGTCTGTGAATTGGCCCCGCACCCGGGGTCACCGACGTCGGCTTGTTAGGCTTTTCCATTAACCAAGCTTGTGTTTTCTAGTGTAAATGAACTCTGCAGTTACATTGTGTGGAAGCATCGGGACATGGTTTGCCAAATGGAAAAACATTTGGAGGTTGGGAAAAATATCTTGCACATAAATTACTGAAGGCACAGAGAATCTAAAAGAGGGATGAAATCAGAAGCCAAGGAAAAGCCGGGAAGGCGCCAAAATAAAAAGCGGAGAGACAGAGACAGGGAAAGCGATGTAATGATTTCTCTTAATGACCTGCCTTCAGACCAGAGAGGCAAGTTTCTAAGCCATGTTTGAGCCTCATAAAAGCCATGTGCCTGCGTATCGGGAAATATCCTTTAAGTGGCAAGATCAAGCCCCCATTTTTCATCCTTTCTGAGTGGAGCTCTCCATTGATTATGTTAAGTGCTCACCACTGGTAAGAAACACAAAAAGCTTGTTGTCTTTGACTGTGGCAAAGGCCAGTTACACACTTGTTAATTTCCTGATTTATGACACTGAGGAGATGAGCTGGAGGCAAAGCTTCCTCTGTCTCTCCCTCTCTCTGTCTCTTCTCTCTCCACCTTTGTTTCTGTCTCTCCCTGGCTGTCTCTCTTTTGGTGGTGGTGGTGGAAACTATTAAAACAGAGGCAGACCAGGAAGTTTGTGATAAAGAGAAGCCAGCCTCTCGTCTGACATCCAATCTCTCTTGGCTTAACTAAACTTGCTCCTTCAAGGCCTGCCATCAACAGAGTTGGGCTCACGTTTCACCACTAAATCTGAGTCAACAATCTCTAATCTGGACACTGGGTTCGGAATCCAGGCTCAGGTTGCACTTGGAAGCTGACAGCCGGGACGAGAGCAGAGAAAAATACGGCCTTTGTTTCGGGTTTGCTCGTCCCTGCTGAGCTGAGCTGAGGTCATGTGTCGTTTTCTGTCATCAACAAGATAAAAGTTTGCACCTCTCTGGCCCCGAAATGACTCTCCTGCCATTTATATTAAGGCCAAGAAGCTCTCTGCCCTGGGATCGGAGGGCCAAGTGTGTGGAGAGCTGGGGTTTGGAGTCCTTTTCATCTTTCTGACACATGATACCGTGACATAGGCAGCCCTTGCTGGGTTGCTATGCAGATATACAATTTCTGAAAAGTTACACCCGGAAAATGAAAACCCTGGGCTGGATTAGCATTTCACAAAGACCAGGGATAAAATGTGTAGCAGTTAGGCTAAAAAGCTAAAAAAAAAAAAAAAAAAAGTGAATTAAAGTTTCATGAAAACAAACTCTTTTTTAAAAGGATCAATACGTAGAAAAGTATCTTATTGCATTCCTGGACTCTGGTCCTGAGCCCTAATCCAGCTACTGAACGTGAAGGGGATACTGTGAGGCGTACGGCTGAGCCCGGGAAGGGAGGTCTTGGTGTGGGCTGGGGGGGCTCCAGTGCTGGGAGAACGTGATCCAGAGGAGCCCTCCTCGGTGCTGTTGTTTTATGAAACTCTGCTTTCTCTGCCTATAATTGTTTTCATTTTTCTATGTTGTGATCATCTTTCCCTTTTGTTTAAATAAACCTAGAAAGAAAGGGATAAGAATACCCCATGATCCAAAGCTTGTGGCTAAATACGCTTCTGCACTGACCTTCCCTTTCTTGGTCAAGGTCAAAATGCAGGCCTTCCAGAGCTCATTCACTCCAACACCAGCCTTTCCTAAACAAAAAATTTTTTTCAGCTACTTCTAATACCAGAAATTATCTTACACAGGACATTTAAATGAAACGTGAGTGAAGTGTTGGCAGGAGAAGTAGGAGAGGAGAAATGAGGAGCGGTTTTTCCTTTTTCTCCCCAAACAGCTGAGGCTTTCTGAGCCGGCCTTGTCCATGCCGCTGGGCAGGTGGTGGCACCTCACTGCTGCTCTGACGTCCTGGAGGGGAACAGGAAACAGGGTAGGGGGTTTCACAGACATAGAGGGTGTGGAGGAGATTTGAGGGACTCAGGGTCCCACCGTGAGGGAGGTGCAGCAGCCGGAATCTATACATCCAACGACTCCGTTGACACTGAGCGTGCCCTGCGTGACAGGTATGTGAAGGGAATGCAAAGATGAATTAGCCCTGGTCCTTGCTCCCAGGCTGTTAAAAGGAAGCACACGAGTGGAAATAAGCACAGCAAAGAGCTTTGGAGTGAATCCCCTTGAGCATTCCTATTTGTTGGATTTCGAGGCCAGCAGGGTTTGCAGAGAAGAGTTCTCATTCAGGACAGGAATTGATGGGAGGTTAGATGGAGAAGAAATGGGCAATTAACTTTTTCTATAACTCAGGGAGATGGGAACCACTTCTGTGCTCGTCCACATGACTTCCAGGATTGATGCTCCGGCCACTCTCAAAGATGATGACATACATGAAAGTGTATGATTTGGCCTCAAAATACTCAATTAAATGCTCTTGCGCTCACAGGATGCTTCCAGGCATCCATCCATCCATCCACAAGAGGGAAGCTGAAACGTGAGTGTGCTGGTGAGGCGAGGGCCAGATATCTGACCACCCAGATGCAGCAGCAGGCTCTGCCCTTACTTAGCCTTTGTGTGCTCAGCTTCCTCATCTGTAAAATGGGAATAATCATAGTAATCACCTCCTAAGGGCTGTTATGAGGCATAAATAAAATAATGCAACCAAAGTGGCATTTAGAACATGTTGGGTAAATGCCCATTAAGATTAACGATGGGGTTTATTCTGGTGAGGTTCATGCCCTCTTGGAGGGGGCCACATCTGCTGGTTTGGCCCTACCCTGCAGGTGAGGAATGGGTGAGGAAAGAGAGGGTGATCTCTTTCCAGAGGTCTAGAAGCAGACTGGAATGATGTCATCAGGCACGTGCCCTGTAGGCTGATTCAAATTCATACTGAGTTGTGACCTGAGCTGACACTGGTATTTCTGCAGCTGTGTCACCATCAAAGAGCACTGCACGTGGGGGCTGAGGGCCCAAATCGTGAGTTTCTTCCTTATCAGCTGAGTGACCTGAGCGGATCACATAATCTTCCTGGACTGTATCTTTCTCATCCAGAAATGAGGATCACACTGACTGTTTAGCATGTGGTTTATTAAGAACTGTCTGAGCCCATCTGAATGACTGCCCTGTGTGGAGTCTGGCACGCGGGGACTTTCAACATTTTTGTCCATTTGTGCAGTCAGCTAGCTGACCTCGGATCCAGTGGTCCAGCCCCAAAGTGACGGTGAAGATGGGCTCTATCCCCCTGCCCACTGGGCAGAGGGACACAGTCCTGTGTGGCCCCGGCAGTCCCACGCCGCTCTCACTCGACACCCCTTCACCATCCAAACAAAAGCTACAGGAGAAAGCCCTGCTTACAGCTCCCCAAATCAGAATAAGGGAAAAGGAAACCAGCCCCTGGCCCACACACCCCCTTTCTTCCTGCCACAGGAAACCTAACATGAGACCAGAGTGCCTTTCTCTTCTCTTCTCTGAGCTGCTGGCCCAGGCCCCTTCCCATCTCCCTCAAACTTTCCCTATGGAAACAGTGACAGTTGCGTTTCTGGTGATGTTCAAAATCAGGCATCAAGAGGAGTAGATTAGTTTTTCCTCTCTGAACACAAGATAGAGGTCAAAGCTATCTGAAGTGCATGGTTCGGGTGCCAAGGCTGGGGTTTCCCAGGTGGCACAGTGGTAAAGTATCTGCCTGCCAATGCAGGAGACGAAGGTTTGATCCCTAAGTCAGGAAGATCCCCTGCAGTAGGAAATGGCAGCCTGCTCCAGCATTCTCGCTTAGAGAATCCCATGGACAGGGAGCCAGGCAGGCTACAGTCCGTGGGGTCACAAAGAGTCAACTCAGTCACAACCTGACTGAGCAACTAAGCACCCTCCCCCCACCACACACACACACACGCGCACACACATACACTTGACCTGAACTCTGCCTGAACCGCCAGGCATCCTGGGCACTGTTAAGGTTGTTTAGCGCTGCACAGAGAGCGTGGCCACTGGAGCCCGCTGCTGGATTCTGCCTCCATCTGTGGATAGAAGTCTCCTTCACTATCACGCCTCAGGGTTTTTTGACTGTGAAATGGGGATGATGGTCATGCTAGTGCCTCCTTCACAGGGTTGTTATGAGAATTTAATAGCGAATGTATGCAAAACTGGGGCCGCGCACAAAGGAAGCACCTAAGGATGGGAACCAGCCGAGGCTCCTCCCGTCACGGGAACTCCACACACTGATGGCAACTGCACATTCCGGCCACCGTGGTGAAGACAGAGAATAAGAGGCCATTTCCGGGTGACAAAGACTAACTTGCCATCTATATATGAATCCGAGGGTCAAGGAATGATCTCTAAGGCTTTTTTGGGGAAAATGTGTAACCGTCCCATTGCCTGGAGTCACCGCAGAGCACAGAAGCCTTGGGGCAGCGCTGAGTCTTTTCCCTTTTTTGTCATGTCTTGCTTTTAAAAGCTGCCTAAAGATGTACTGAACTGGGGGTGCCACAGCACCTCCTCTCTTGAGGCCCAAAAACAAAATGAAACTCCAAACGTAGCCTTCCCATGTCTGCCTCACGGCTGCTCTGGTTTCTGGGGTTCTCTGCCCTCTTTTCCCGTTAGGCTGGTAGGAGAAAAGGGCCTCAACGCAGCCAACATTTTCTGTTGCAAGAATGAAGAATAGCTCTTCAAGGATGCCGAGTTAGGAAGGCCAAGGTGCCCTCCCTTGAGGAGCCTGGATGATGTGGGAAGAACAGTGTGAGACGAGGCCTCGGTGCATTTAAACAAGAGCCGTGGGAGCCAGAGGGAGAAACGACCAATTGCCCCTCAGGGAAGCAGGCCTGACTCCATGGAGAGGTGGGACATCAACTAAGCTTTGAAGCGGTTGGCTGGTTCATTGTGGGTACAGATAATAGTAAGAAGGAGGGCTTTCCAGATGCGGGGCCCAGGAGATACGAGGCAGATAAGCCAGCACCCGCTTCCTCAAGGGCTTCACAGACTCATAAAGGCATGGCCAGGTGAGTGACTGGACAGGCTGAGTGTGCTGTGCACTGGACGGAGGTAGGCTTGGAGGGACCCCAGCCCAGCAGGGCGGGGAGGAAGTAGGCCCTGCAGCCTCCCCAGGAGAGTGTCCCCAGAGTAGTTGCCAAGTCTTGAAGGGCTACTGATACTGCCCTGGGAAGACAGGGACAGACAGTCAAGGCCAAAGCAGCTCCCTGTGCAAAGACACAGCAGTGGGAGAGAGAGCAGGGGTGTCAGGAAACAATTCCTGATTCCGCAGATGGTATGCGGGTGAAGCTGAGGGCAGGGAGCCAGTGGGGCTGGAAAGCCAGCAGGGGACAAAGTGGGGAGGGTTTTGGGTGCCACTCCATAGGCCACAGGGAACTGCTGAAGAGCTGTAAGCAGGATAGACACATTTTCGGGAGGGACTCTGTGGAAGCTTGTCAAGGAAGCTGAAGCTAAGCTCAAGAGTGGAGGAGGAGCCGGAGAGGGCAGGGAGCAGATGCTAATCTTGATGCCTTTGCCCCTGGGCCCCAGCCCTGGCCTTTGGCTGTGCCCTCCAGGCAGCACCAGTGGCATTTACAGGTCTGCTCGCAGCTCAGGCTTCCCATCCAATGTCAAGGGAACATCTGCAAAAGGAGGTGGCTTTGCGTAGCTATGAATCCAGGCTCAAAGTGTACATTCATATAAACCCTGGGAACTTACAGAGAAGTCCTGCTGAGACCAAGAAGTGGTCCATCTTTTCCACAACCCCACCTTCCCACCACGTGTAAGCCACCTGGAGCAGGAGCGGTGAGCTCTGGTCTCTCCTGGGCTACCCTCGGCATCACATATGGGTGTGTTCAGTGGGCCTTTGCTAACCAACAGGAATTCACTGCCTAATTTCTCCGAAAGCAGAGTGGCCTCAGCATATCCACACACCCAACAAGCCGTGGAGGGGGAAACCATGAACACTCAACTCTCTGGCTTAGTTTTAAATGAGGGTCACTTTAGAACAACAAACCAAATCACTGCCAGGAACTTACAGAACTGCATTACTGCACCACAAAATGACAATTCATGAAGGTGTCAACGGTTTTTCTGCAGATTGGACGTGCAACCTGGGTTCTGGGGCCAAACCCCTGGATTTGAATCCCATTTTGTCCCTCACTGGCCACATGATCTGGGGCGACTACTAAATGCACTGAGCTTTTAGATCCTCACACGCAATTATAAAAAGGGGAGAAATACTAGGAACTTCTGTGAGTAAATGAGGCTAATAATGTACTGAACATGTGTTCATAAATGTAGGCATAATTATTTCTATTTCTCTCTATACAGTTTTGATAGCCCAAGAGGATTCTGTATTTCAGGGAACACTGAGAAGATAGAGAAAGAGGAAAAGGTGTGCTGTCTGATGAGACACCACGGAATCTTTTTTTTTAATTGAAACAAAGGGAGCTTTTGTTTCCTTAAGGGTCAACATGTTTGCTGGACAATCTTGGACTACAGACAAAAGCAGAATCAGTATCCTGGGCAATGGTGTCTACAGCCAAGTCCAGATAAATAAGGCTATCAGGGACTCTGCACCAGACTGCCCCAGCTGGGTGCCCGCCCCTGTATGAACTCGGCTGGGGCTAAGGGATTCCCATGGAGTCATAACCATAAACCCACTCTCGGAGCCTCCAAGATCCCGCAGGCTCCACAAGAGAAAGAAACTAGGTCGTCAGAATCTACCCCAAGGATGGTTATTTAGAGAAGACTGCTGATGGTGCCTACTTTTTTTAATGAACATTTGTTTTTTGACAAGTGAAAACAACTCAGTGTGGACCCTGGGCAGGTCAATTCACTTTTCTAGGCTTCAGTTTTTTTAAAAATATATATGTAAAACAAGAGGATTGGGGTAGATCTACATTGACTAGAACTAGGTATTCACATACTTTCCAACTTAGAAACTTTCTGATGTTTAATTCAGGTACCAAAGCAAAACCAGATTGACTCTTCCCATTCACGAAGCACTCCTGACCTACAGGTGAACCGATGTACTGATGGGAGCAGAGTTCATTGGGGAGTTTTGCTTCTAGTGCATGGTGCTTCCTGAGCCTTAGAACCAAACCTTGGGAGCCAAAAAAATCAGGACTTGGAGAGCCTTTGGGAAGGGACATCCCAGGATAGAGGCCCAAGAGCTCACTCCACATGAGCTGTGTATTGTCAGTGATGGACATGATGGGAAATCAGACCCTCAAGCAGACCAGGTGGGCTCTTGTTTGCAGAGATGCAGGTTGGGAAGGGCCAGCTTCACTCCTTCTATTTCGACATCTTTTAAAACTAGCTTTATGTTAAAAAAAAAAATTTCCCTGGGGGAAAGACATGAATACCTTCTGTAACAAGGAAAATAACAACAATAGTCATAATAATGAGAAAAGCAAAATAAGCACATATAAGTGCATTTTTCTTTCTTAGAGATTTATTTTTGTTTGATGAATCGGACACTGTGTCAGGGAGCGAGGAGAACGTTGGGGGCCCCCCC